>LPNX010961583.1:100007-166308 GCA_001517045.1 Pseudotsuga menziesii | reverse complement strand
TTACTTGAGCCTACATGTGTAACTCGAGCCTACATGAGTTAACTTAAGCTGACATGTTGATTGAGTAAACTTTAAGTAAATGGATGAATATAAATAGAGTAGTGCTCCTCATTTGGGACACACACTCACTTGGAATAGCACACTTGTGGAGGAGAGGAGTTGCTGGAGAAGGAGGAGAATCAGGTTTTTGATCTCCTTGTAGATTTTACCTTTTTCCCTTTTGGGGCATCTATATTGAGGAAGCTTTTGCTGGGTTTTTCCCTTAGGGTTTTTCCCAGGATAAATCTGTGTTGTTCTTGTGATACTGTTTCTTTCAGTGATCCTGCTTTATATGCTTTTATTATGAAAAATGAAATGATATACTTATGTCTTAGTTAAGCATATGAAAATTTAACACTAGGTAATCATTAGGCTTTAGGGTGACTGGAAGCAAAACTGCAAGGTTTCAGGTGACAGGGTAGGATGCTCTTTAGGCTGTTCCACAATGTTCGAGGTATGTGATCTTCGTACTTTGTTGAATAAAGAAGTGAATTAAAGTTTAGGCTTGGATTGTTGAGAATCCATTTTTTTAAGAATGTCACTGTAATACTATTTCATGTGGATGGTCACACAACTAATATAAGACTTACACTTGTCTAAGCTTGTTTGATTTTTCTAAATGCAACTTAGAGAGGATTGATCGCAATCCATTAATCTTATGGTCAAAGAAAAATACTAAATAGTAAGGTTTTGTTGTAGAAGAAGTAAGGAACTTAAAATTTCTACTAACATACTATCATGCAGGCCAATAGTGAATACCCTATGGCAAAGGCCGTAGTGGATTATACCCGAAAACTGAGAGGAAAATATGGGTCATTTACTCATAGTCTTCATGTTCCATGCATGTCCACTCGAAGTGCATCATAATAAATGAGGAGGATTATTATTTTCTTCTCTTGTTCTCCTTGTTTCCGTCAATATCATGTGCTAGGTATTTCAACAAGGGGTGGCTAGTCTCTTGAGAAGGTCTCATATCCCATAGATAAAGGAGAGGAGTTCATATCTTTGTGTGGGGGGGGTCATAAAGTTCATTTTATTCAACAAAGAGGAGAAAGACCATAGAGGGAGTAGCCTTAGTTCATTGTTAAGGAACCCTACACACTTATGAATAATTATTTTGCATGGTGAGGGAAAAGAATGAATGTTGAGTATCATGTCAATATACTAGGTAGAAATCTAAAGTGGTATAAAAAATGTAAATGAAAAAATTGATACATGCAATATACAATGAAAATAGGGGTTTTTTAAATTGGGAAGGCATATTGGGAGGGGGTTAAAAAAAAAGATTTTGGGAGGTATTTTCCAATATTTTTTGAAAATAGGGGTATTGTTTCATATGCCACGAAAGAATGTGCTATGGCATGGTTTCACTAAGTGAAGACCCTATGGCGTCTTGCTGCACCCAGAGCACTTGATAGTTCATCCTCCCAGTTCGAGACAATTCTCTGAACTTCCACCGGGATTTCCAGGTCAAACCCATTATTGCTGGCTTGAGCCGAGAGGGGTATTTGTCCTTCTGCTCATGGTGTTTAGCCTCGCCCCCTTCAGGGAGTACCCCTTTGTATTCTAGGCATAATGAGAAAAGCTTAGCGGGATGAAGGCGCTCATGTGTGGAATAAAGGCCCGCATGAGTAGAGTAATGGGAATACGGGCTCAGACTATGAAGAATTCCGCTATGGCACGGGGCAACAACGGTGGAGAAAAAGAGTGGAGAGATGATGGAGGAGCAACAAAGATGAGCCAGGCGCTGGAAATCCATAGAATGAACCAGAGCAATAGAGGGGAGCGGGTTTAACTCAAGAGACGACATCCTTCATAGTGAATGATGCTTGTGCAGGTATTGGCTTCCAGCAGGATGGTTAATGGCATCTGAGCGATGATAAGATGGCTTAGTCCCATCGACAAACAAAGGGACGACCACGTTGCTTGTGGCATTTAAGGATATGAATGACGTCATAGAAGGAGGGCTATGCATGGGCGAGAGAGGCCTCGTCAGCCTCCATGTTAATGCTAGTCACACCCGCATCTAGGATTTGTCTTTATGTGGTATATAAGGCATATTTCTTTTATTCATATCATTTTTAGGCTACTTGTTTTATAAGAAAGAAAATTACACTATTTAGAATCTTGACATGGTAACATCATTATATGTAAATAAAAACTTGTAAATCTTGGTAAGTAGTTGTAGGCATTCTAAAAAATTAAAAGATGGTTTGGATCAAAATATCATGTATTTTTCTCCAAAACTAAAAGGTAGTTTTAACCAAAATACTATGTATTAAAAAGTTAATTTATAATAAATATTATAAGTAGTATTTGCATTAGGAACTGTAAAGGAATGTTGATAGGGTAAAAATATTGAATATTTATCGCAACAAACTCTTTGCAATAGACCTTTCTTTATGGAACTGTTCATTTACAGACCTCAAAACTGAACATGCATTCTTTTCGCACTTCCCTCAGTTTTCCAATTTATGAACCTATGCACTTCCGCAGTTCCCCCATTAAAATTTTTAACTGGTTTCCCAAACCATATTTTCCTTAATGGGAACTATAAAGCTGTGAGTATGATGTTTTCACTTAATAAAATTTCGTCGTTGGTCTTGTTTTTTTCTGGGTTTTTGTTCATTTCAAAAGCACCTTTTATTTTTAAAACTTTCGTTTTAGGTGCTTCCGCCTTCCACATTCCACAGTACGGAATGCAGGAATCCATTTTTTTCAAGTCATCGGGGAGATCCATTCCCGACTTCCACTTTTCGCCTATGCGGATTCCAGAATTTTTGTTTTTCATCAAATAAACTTTCTTGCCGACTTCTGCTTTCCGCTGTACGGAATGCGAAAATCAGAAGTTACAAGTTCACAATAAACCTTATGTGTTTTTTGACTTCTGCTTTCCACCGTTCAGAATGCGGAATCTGGAAAATTCTTGTGGTTTTTTTATTTTCTCATCTTTCTGACTTCTGGTTTCTGCAGTGCGAAATGCAAAAATCGGAAGTTTGATGTTTTTCTTCGCAATTTTTGTTTCCTTCCGCTTTCCACTTTCTGAAGTAGCGAATGCAAAATGTGGAACTTCAATATGTTTTTAGTTCAAATAAATTTATTTCTGACTTCCTCTTTCCGCTGTGCGAAATGCGGAAGCTGAAAATGCCAAATCCAAACTTTCCCAAACTTTCTATTTCTGAAGTTTCAGTTGCGCACTTTCATCTCAGTCGTTTATTTTTTTCTAGATCTACAGTTTAGATTTGTTTTAGAGTTGAGAATTTGGCTATATAGTCTGTTCGAATCTTTGAGATTTTTACCTTTTTTTACCTGCTTTTTTCACTGTGCCTGGAGGTTTTTACTCCGCTTTATTCTCGCTCAAGTTTACATTTTTCACTGGTTTTCAAAGCTTTCTACCGGTAAGTTAACTCTTTACGATCGTTTATCCTGTTATTTTTTTTACGGTAGTAAGTTTTGACCATGGTATCCGAATTTCAAGCAGAGATGGCATCTGCCGCGCCCATAAACACAAGATCAAAGACGAATCTGCAATAGTAGAAGTCCAACGACCCAAACGTCGAAATTTTCACATACACTAGTGGGCGTATTTCTGAAAACATGCATTTAGACTGCTCATGGATCTATTCTATCTTCGATAATGATGATTTCTTGGCCATTCCTCATGACCAACCGACTTATATCAGAATTCAAAGTTTGCAGCTCCATCTAATTGCCGCCAAACCACCATTTATGCCCTACACATACCCGGTGAAGTGGGCACTTAACCATGCTAAACCTGAGAACCGTGTTTTCAATGACCACATTGGTACTTTTCTGGCCTCGTTTAACCCTGATATTTTTTCCAAGGCTTACGCACTTGGACCCCCAAAACAACTACTAAATCGTAAGTTCCTGGATGAAGCAACCTCCCGTTTCAATTATGAAGAAGTGGTGAAATCATGGATGGAAAATCCTACCATATTTGTCCCACAACCAGGTAATTCCTACCCCGTTTCATGGTTCAAGGAACCATATTCGATACTTGTAGCAATGTTCTGCCCATTATATGGGTTAGCGAATTGCACATTATTCAAAGCAGAATGGGACATATATACAGAATGGGGTGTATATATTTTAGAATTCTGGAGTGGACTACCATCTATGCCTTTTCATCTATGGATGAGAATGAGACAAGTGTACTTTCGAGATTGATTTTATGAGCATCGTCCAAAATTCATAATTAATAATTTAAAAAAAAAAAATCAAAATTAGTTTAGTTAACATCTCACAAGTAAAACTCAATTTCGACTATTCCGACTTCAACTTCAACTATTAGATTATTAGGTACAACTATGAGATTAAATCCATTCATGATACAACTATTAGCTTAACTTCAACTCCAAACCTGACTTTTACTTGAACTGCAGTTGCTCATATATGAAATTTTAAATTAACTAGTAGATACAACTAATAGCTTAACTCCAATGGTTCTACCACTATTAGGTTAACTTCGGCTCGAATCACGTTTATATTGGATAACTATTAGATACAATTATTAGCTAACTTTAACTCTAATCGCTTAAGGCTTAGTCTACCTGCATTTCGCATATAGTAGTTTAGATAATGTGTAGTAGCGTAACACTCAAACTCCTAATAAAATTGAACTGGAACTCCTAAAAAGCTCTTCCAAACTCTTGATGAAAGTCCCCAACCTAGTAGTTGGGAATATAACTAATTTACAATTTGCTTAGGTATTTTATAAGAATATTAATTAGTTATTCGAGTCTTTTTAAAGGAGGTGACGACAACGTTTTTTTGGGAGGTAACTCTATTGTCGAAATTAACAATGTTCGATCGAGTTCTTTCTCACTTTCTTTTACGTTGTTATTTTATATCATACATTATTTGGGTTTTTTAATTGTATAGCCAGCGATCCCAAAAATCAATTCTTTTTATTTATAGGTCTCTTGTGGTTGTTAAAACGGCACATATTTTTGTAAAGATTGCTTCAAATATTTGTAAATCTGACAATCTCCATTCATGAGCTGTAATTTGTTTTAAAAATCTACTTGAAGTTCGATATGCAAAGTGAGTTGAAAGCCTTCATATCACTATTTTTTTTGCCATGTTGAATTGATCTCAGTGCTCTCTGTATTACAAGGATTTTTTATAAGTTTTTTGCTACAGCATTCTCAATTGTGGTGTTTCCAAAGATATGTGCGTTCAAAGATATGTAAACTACTGCAATAATCTAGTGATTTCATTACGTTATTTGCCTCACAAAGTGATCTGATCTGTGCGTTGCATCTAGTGCCTTCATGTAGGAACGAATGTCTTTCTCCGCTCATTATGAAACGCAATTCCACACATGATCTGGTGCAAGCGATCAACCCTATGTGACTTCCAATAGTTGTTTCTCAACGCAACATTTGATTCAATTCATTCATGTGAATTGTTGATTCTTATGTATTCTTTGGAGTCATCATATGAACTTTGTTGGCCATCAGTAAACAATGTCCACATCTTTGCAATCATTAGGAAATCTGGTGTATACACTGCAATTATCGATCCGACCATATAGATAGCCTTCAATTAGCGATCCAATCCGATAAGCGTGTGATCCAATCAACGAAAGCATTCACCCAACCTCTTTGAGATTTAAGGTATCTTTTAGTTTGTTTTTGTCAGCAAGCAGCGTCCATAAAGACGATCTTCTGATTTGGTTTCCAAAAACAAAAAATGTGTTACAACACTAGGTCAACTGTCAATTTTTTTTTGGTTTCCTTATTTTCTGTATGTTGTTACAATGATGGGTGCAAATTGGTAATTCCAAATAAAGTTCCTTCACGACTCGGTGGCTCGGTGGTGTTTAATGAGCAAGGTTCATGTAAATTTATTCTTCCACAAAAGATAAAACAATGATTCATGTGCACACATATATAAAAAAACAAACAAAAAAAACCTTATTGTGTTTTTAACTTAGCATTAAAATACTCGTAGTTTAATGCTTTTTCAAAACGAGAAAGACTCTATTTAGAATACTGCACAAGTATATAAAAAAACAGAAACAACTTATTTTGTTTTTAATTTAGCATTAAAATACTTGAAAGTGTAGTTTAATGCTTAGATTATATTTTGAATTTTTTAAATTTAGCATTAAAATATAGTTTAATGATTTTTAAAAAGAAAAAGACTATATTTTGAATTATTAAGGTATATATACAAATGGTCTAAGTATTAATAAAAACCAGACCGAAGTGCTCAAAGATAAGGCATCTCATGAGTATAAGCAAGACAAAAAGTTGCCAAAACGATACTAAATACATTAAGAGAAGCACCCCAAAGTCCCAAGGCCACATCAAGTAGAATAGAAAACAACAGAGCAAAACCCACCATAAACAAAAGACAACAAAAACTAGAACAACTAATATAAAGCCATACCATCCTCCCGAAGAAGAGTGTCACCGATCGAATAATCAAGGAAAATAGAACCTTCCAAGGAAAAAAGACCCTGCCTAGAGAGCGCATCCACCGAAGAATTGAACTCCTGAAAAATATGTATAAGAGAAAGTTGAGGAAGGTCCAAGAGCAAAGAACTCACCGAATGCAACCAATTGCCAAGTTGCAATAAATGAATAGTACATAAGTCATTTTCCAAGTTCATGTTCAAAGGAGAGTCCCCAACAATTTGCTTCAAGGCAATACCTCTTTGTTGGGCAACAAAGACGACAATCCATAATCACATAAGTTCAACGCTAGTTACGTCTAAAGGTGTATATATCTTAGAATTTTGGGGTGGACTACCATCTATGCTTAATCATTTATGGACAAAAATGAGACAAAATAAAAAATAACTCATGTGATAAATGCACTTCGTGGTAGTTGGAAAAAATAAATAAATAAATAGTTCATGTGACAACTAAACTTGGTACCATGGTAATGTGCAGTCCATGTGACAGAGAAAGTACATCTAGGGGCTAAAAGTTGAGCTAATGTTCACAAGGTTTAGTCAAACTGCATTTTACAGCTCGGATTTGAAGTAATGTGAAGTTCATGTGAAGATCGAACTTTTAATAAACTCCTCTGAAATTCTAATAAATTCCTCTAAACTCATGTGATAAGTGGACTTAGTGGCATGGTAATGTGCAACTCATGTGAAATCGAACTCCATCTGGCAATGGGAGTCTAGTTAATGTACATAAGGCTTAGGAATCAAGATAACTCAGAGTTTTAGTGGTTGTTATATTAGATTAACTATTAGATACAAGTAATTAACACATTCTTTAGGAAAAAAACATGATCAATGTGTCAAATATATAACTCTCTGGGTATAATCTTATTAATTTGGTTCTTGCTAGTATATGCTTCCATCATGGAAATTTTATTCACCTCCATCATGGAAATTGTGAATTTTATTATTATTCACTTTTTTTCATATTACTTTTAAAATAATATTTTAAATTATCAATGATTTTGATTAAATTTTCAATAATTTTGATGAAATTTTAAAAATTCAAATTCATTTAAAATATAAAATTAGTTATGTCATTAAAAGTTTATCTTAATTATGACTCTATCCCATGTACATTATTATATTTATTATTGTTCATTTTTTAATGTTAATTTTTAAATAAATCCTTAAATAGTACTTGATTATCAATTATACTTACTAAATTTCAAAAAACAAATTCAAATAAAATATAAAATACGAAACTATCATTTAATCATAAATCTAGCAAAAACATCCATAAAAATCAATCTTTCCTCATATATTTACGTCGTTAGGCGTTTTCCTTTCAGAAGTTGGGTTTTAAAACACTGTAGTATCGTCGTCCCTTGGGCGAATAGAAAGTTGCCACGTAAGCTCTATCACTCTTCAAATTAGCACGTTTTCTTGGCAAATAGAATTCTCATAGGTGGCTTGTCTGTTCTTGCCACGTTTGGGTGTTCAGTGACTTAATTGCTTTTGGGGTTCGTTCCCTCTAGCGTGTAATTGTCGCTCCATCTAGCTCTAGTGTGTAATTGTTTGAAAAATATGCAACGTGAAGTTGGGAAGGCCAGAGAGTTCATCCATCGCTCAAAACGCCCCTAGCTGTGGATCTGTATTGACTGCATCATTTTGAAGCCTAAAGTTTTTACACAAATCTGAGAGTGGAAGACGACCTTCGATGAGTTATTTGTGGAGCTTCGAATGGATATTCAAGTGATTCTCGATGCGCAACATATTACGTCTGTGGCCACTACTACACATGAGGTGGCTTTAAGACAATTACTTGAACAAAATGATAATTTTGTCTTTAATGTTTAGATTTTTTTATGTTCGCACATTTTTATTTTATTTTTTAATTATGCAAAGTTAATATTTTATTTTTAAACCATGTTAAATTAAAAAGGGGAAGAACGAGGAAGAATGCATTTTTCCCCTGCCTCTATATTTCTGCTTTTGGTGCATGTCAAACCTCTTCTCCCTCGACAACCTCTCCTCATTCTGCTCAACCTCTGATGGACAACCTCCTTTAACGCTCATGATGAATTTGCATTTGTTTCCTTCACTGGTGATGATGGATTTGCGTTTGTTTCCTTTGTTGGTGATACTTGATAGAACTTCTACCTTAGAATTTTACTTAATATGGTTAAGGATTTTTTTACTTGCATATGGTTAGGGTTTTTTCTTAATGCATCTTCTACCTCAGGCTTAGCAATCTTCCAGGTCATGTTGTTGAGGCCTATTGAATCACAGGTAACAACAGTTAGGGAGTCTCCCCAATAAGTTCCTAATTAGCCCGTTAGTGTTTGGTATGGGGAATCCATCCAGTTTACAGTCCGGCTACCATAGGTCAAATAACAAATTAAAATGTTTTACCGGTTACAGCCCGGTCCACTGTGTATATTTTTTAGTTTTTTGTGTTTAAGTTATGATGTGCAAGTGCCGATCTAAAAATGCCAAACTGATAGAGATAACGAGGAGTGTCACAATGTGATGCACAGTTTCTTACCTCTCGTCTTACTTCTCTCGCATGTAAATCACAAACGGAAAGAAACTAACTATAGCTAACTAACCTATCCCTAGGGAGCAGAATTATCAGTTGACAATGCGTAATGTATTTCTGCGCATGCATTAAGAAAAATTACAGATAGTTGTTACTCATTTCAGAACACATGAACATTAATAGAAATATGAACAAAATGATAGCTTATTGTTTATGACAACCTTCATTACTCACAGTGGAAATTTCATAGAATAAACTAGAGTGCATTCATAACATGAACAAAATTCAATGAGTTAGAACAATCTCACAGTTAATGGACATAAGCTGAAAATGAAATCTAGTTCACATTCAACAGATCCATGGAAAAGTATTTGAAACATTCCACCAAAATTTCTCCAGCAGAAACTTGTAACTCTTTATTGTAAAAGGAAGTAGTTCTTCTTACAATATACTCTCAAAAATTGTTTGGGAAAGAAGCCCTTTTACATCTAAACTCTCCTATATTTATACAAAAAAGAAAAACCTTTGGGCTGCCCATTAATGACTTTTGGGCTTACCCAACCTCTTAATCCCAAAATTTTGTCTTGTAGTAAGTGCTCATAACTTATAAAATATATTACATTTCAAAACTTATGAAGAGGGGCCCGCTTGGTTGTTGATGAACTTTTTCCACCCCTGAGCCTCCACTGCTATACCTTCAAATCCGGAGGGTTCGAGAAAACAGATATTTATCTCATATTTGGCTGCCTGGTTCCTTATCCCTTCTATTCTTGCAGGACTGAGGTGCAGCTGATCCTCCAGGAGGTGTATACTTACAGCTGCATGTGCGACTGCATTCTTTAAGATCTGTTCATCTAGATCCTTTACTTGTTGTATCTCTTGCTCATCTTCCTGACATCTATTCTGTAGATGCTCTATAAACACTTTATGCTCTGGAATTGCATCCAATCTCCTCTCTGCTGAAATATGGCATCTATTGTATGTAGCAAGCACCCTTATGCAGTATTCGGCACATGCTCCTTTCATTTTCTTTACAGTTATCTTGAATTCTTCCGCAATATTGATTGCAAACTCCAATAAATCATAATCCTGCTTTAAACTCTGCCGATCTTTAACTGATAGCTCCGTAGGAGGTTCCTCATTTGTTTCTATCCACACTATTGTTCCTGTCAAAATCTCCAGAATCTCTTGTGATCTGTCCAAACAATAAGATGTAGTGTCCAAAATTTATTCTAATCTACTATCTATTTGTAAAATCTTACATATTTCTTCATCAACACACATTTGCAAATTGTGTATTTTCCTTCTCTGAGTTAGAACATGTTCTTTTAAAGGCTGGAAGTCTGTCTTTTGTTCTATAGCATCCTTCAGTGATGCTTTCAATGAAGCATTATGTTCTTCCAAAGCTGCCACCTATATTTGATATTGCTTTTCTCTTTCTTCCATAGCAGCCTTCTCTGTTTCCAACTTAGCAATTCTGCTTAGTAACTGGTCCTTCTCTACACTCAGAGTTTCGTAGGACACCTGAATGTCACCTTTCTCAGCTTTCAACACTTGATGCTCTAGCTATAGCCTTTGTAATTCTGCTAAGTTATTATGAGCATCCTTTTCCATTTTCTCTACAGAGACTTCTAAAGACACCTTATTTTCCTGTAGAGTCTGGAGTTTTGTCTTTGAATTCTTCGCTTCATTCTGCATGTCCTCATATTTCCTCTTCAAATTATTGCTACGGAGAGAAATTCCTATGGATTGGGGTACCACAACAGACAACTTGACTCCAGAAATCAATCCTTTCCAATATGCAATAGAAATTAAATATCTAACACTAAAGGATCAGACCTCATACCTTATTCCGAAAGGTTGAAGTAGATCCCCGTTGAGCTTTCCAACTTTAGCTTGAATTGATAAATCATTTCCTTAACAACAAGTAAACAATACAAGCATACTATATATATTGGTGTTAGATCTATTCTAACATATATAATCAATAATGTATAACCATTTGAAAGCATCCATGGATAACATATTCATTCAAATATACATTATTGGATAGGAAAAGATATTTCTATTAATATAAAATTAGAGATTACAATGGATACAACCTCTGTCGACACGTCTACGAATAAGAGAAACTGAATCCCCCACTTGGGCCTCCACCACCTCAATCCTCCATCTCTCGATAGCAAGCTCACAAGCAAAAGGCAAGCTTGGGAAGAACACAAAAGTGCTCCAAGGGACAAAGGGATGCAGACTCAAGCACAAGTTCCGACAACAAGGGACTATAGTTTCTTTTCTCTCAATTCTCTCTTATGCCCTCAATGGACTAAAGAGTTTCTTATATAGCTTTTCAAAGGGGTAATGAAAGGTCAAATCTGAGCGATCTCAAGGCATAGGGAAGGCCAGGAGTCAAGTGAGTTGGATCCATGTCAAGGAAAACTCCAAAAGGATTTCGATTATGCACACATCCCGATGTACGCATTTTTAGTGGTCAAACCCGCATATATACGTGATTAGGGGTTTAAAAGTTGCGTATATGAATTTACACATGTTTATAGGGATGGTAAAGGAAACATCAAAGGACAAAAAATCATCCAAGGGGTCTAATGAGTCTGCAGAGGGACAGGGGAAGGCCATACAAGTGTGATTCACCTGGAGTGGTAAAATCAACTATAACAAATGCCCCCTAATGTGTGAGGTCAGAGGGGTCATACGATGGACAAAATACATTATAAGTCCATCCCAGAAGTGGAGTGATGAAGGATCACAAATGGAAGACCAGCCACCCAATCAACATAGTACAATGATACAACTCTACACATAACTGCAAATACATATAGCAGTCCCGGATACATCAGAGTACAATGGCCATGAATATGCATGATACAAAATATCACATAAGTGGTCATCACCACGTACAATATACATAGATCAGAATCTCCATGATGAAGATATACAAAGGATCATGATCTCCATAATGGCTGAAGACATACAATGGATCAAGATCTCCATAATAGCTGGAAATGTCTGACATATATTGGAATCAAGTCACGAGAGCTGAAATATCATGAACACTGGCACGATCAAGGAGGTAGCATGTAAGAGATGCCACCAATATGGACAGTCTTCTACACAAATCGCTACGAGTACATGTCCTACTATGTGAATAGAGGTGTCAAGGTCGAACATAGTAGTCCATCATCTGATTATTGGTCATTGATGTATACTGTTAACAGACGCGAGATCACCCATCGATAATGAAAATGGGAATCAAGGTACCAGAGTGCAAACTAACAAGTGTGAATAAATGTGTTGAGGTCGAACAATTGAGAGGATCCATCGATCAGGGGACATTGAAGTATTCCCAAAAACTGTCGATGGCGAGAGAACCTGGTACTGATGACTGCAAGTCTCAAGGCACTAAAAAACGACTCTAGATTCCAATCCCAGAATAAATGATCTGAATTCGATGGGATGAAATCCGTTGGAAGGAGGACATTAAGGCATCCCCCATCATCCAACACGAGGTACTCAACAAAGTTGTATAATGTGGAAGGATTTGATCATAAGGTGCATGAACCAGTAACTGTACCGGGAATGGTCGACATGCAAATTCAAGATAACTGAGGAATGGCCAACTTAGGTTTCAACTTCCTTCAAACAAGAGCATAATGACGTATGGTGACATATGGTGACTTACACACTACTGAGCAACATGAAACATCAACTCAATGAGTGTAAGATGGGCAGAGTGTGAATCTTTGGCTTCGGTAGCATACTGAGCACATTTTTCTTCGAGCGTGTTCCAGTATTGAGCCCCAGAGTTGACGTTCCTCTACACGGGGTTCGAGATCTAGCCCAACGGCATTGGGTGGATGCGATGCACAGAGTGGGTGGAGGTAAGGTGTCCAACCCCTATCCAGCTGATTTATTTTCGTGGTGGCGACAACAGATAGTTTCCATTGATGACTACCCCTACGCAGGGATAGATTTTCGGGGGGACCCTGACATGCCGCTACCACCAGGATCGACATACGATGACATAGGTAACGAATCTCGACCCTCTCTTTAAATTTTTGAGTTATTTAATTTTTTTGTGTTTTCTGATTATATGGAATCAAAAGACATATTTTTGGGTGACAATACATAGTGACATCTACCATTTGTATGCAGATGTGGGACCATGACGACTTGAAGGCTTCCCTCGTCACAGACAGAGGGGAAGAGGAGATGATATCACAGGTGTGGATGCGGAGCGGACGCTCCAGAGCATTCATACCAACTTTGTTAGGCTGACACACAAAGTTCCCATGGCACAAGTTGAGGACTTGCCTGAGGCTGTGTAGCGCCAGGTGGTGGGTGTACCATGAGCATGGGTGCGATTATTCTGACGGCTAGCTAGAGCCGTAGTGACCTTCCATGATCACAACCCCCCCCCCCCTCCTCCACAGGCTTAGAGACCTGGGAGTGACACATTTTGTATTACCGTGTATTATATTTTCGTGGCTCGAGAGCCCCATTTTTGTATTATGACACTATGTATTACCACATTTTGGATGTTTATAAAAATTTTATGATGATTGGTTTATTTATTTACATGTGTAAAAATTTGTGTTTGTGATGAATTTACTATGTATGAAACAAATGCGAGTCTAACACGTAGTTAGCATATGAGTCAGCAACTTGATTATTAATTCTTGGAATATGTATGTATGTTATATTGTCAAATTGTCATTCTAATAATCTCACACGTAAGAATCTTCTTAATAACGTCGGATCTGTAACATGGTACAAACCATTAAGCTGTGACACTACTAACTCCGAATCAAGATGTACCTCAAGAGAGAGAATGCCATGTGAAATGGCATCCCGTAGAAGCTCATAAACAACACTATATTCAGCAACATTGTTTGAAGATGGTCGTAAACATACGCCTCCTGAAGACAGTACCTGACCCATAGGAGTATAAATCACCCAAGCAGCAGAGGCTGAGTGTTGAGTGTGATGGCTCGCACCATCCGCGAATCTTATGTAGGTGGAAGATTCCATTGACATCTGCCAAAAGAAACAAAAACTAATCACAAACCCGATCACTATAAGAAAAAGACCTACCTATGCAAAACTGTACAATAATATACAACAATGAACCTTGGCTATCAATCATGCATAGTACTTCTTGAGATAGAGCCCATTTCTAGGCTCCGCGAAGGCCGTTCCCTCATAATCCACTAACTCATAAGCACCCTTCTCTAACACACATTTGACAACGTAAGGACCATGCCACATGGGGTTAAACTTTCCTTCCCCCAAGGGTTATTTTGGTTGATCCCACAAAAGGACCAAGTATCCCTCACTAAACCTCCTTGGATGAATAGAATTATCGTACTGGACCTTTATGCGATGTTTATTTACTCCTAGAGCCACCAAGGCATCTCGACGCTGCTCATCAAGTTTCTCAAGATGGACCAAACACTCCTCCAATGGTGAAGTGTTTCGTAAGAGTTCTACAGCTAGCTTCAAAGAAGGAATCTCGCATTCAACCGGCAATACTAACTCCACTCCATGTACAAGTTGATATGGAGAGAAACCCGTGGCAGTCTTAACAGCGGTTCTATATGCCCACAAAGAAGGATATAACATAATGTGCCAATTATTCTTTCTTTGTCGATGGTTCGTTGGAGAATGGATTTGAGTGATTTATTCACTGCTTCTACCTATCCATTCGCTTGAGGGTAGTAAGAGGAGGAATGCTCTTGCTTGTACCCTAACTTTGATGCCAACTCTTCCATCATACGATTCTGAAAGTGCGAGCAATGGTCAGTGACAAGCTCTTTCGGAATCTCGAACCGAGTAATAATCTAGTTGAATATGAAGTGCACGCCTATCTCACCATTGGATTTAACTATAGGCATAGCCTCAGCCCATTTCGAGAAGTAATCAACAACCACTATGATATGATGATGCCCCCTAGCTAAAGCTGGGTTGCAATCCATAAAATCAAGCCCCCACTCAGTGAAGGGACCGGCGGTGATGATGGGATGTAATGGGGCAGGTTTTGAGTGCATATTCCATGCAAACACCTAGCAAGGGTGGCACCTCTTGACTGCATCTACACAATCCTTAAATATCGACAGCCAGAAATAACCTGCTCTTAATATTTTTTAGGTTGTAGAAAGCCCAGATAAATGACCACCACACACCCCTCCGTGGCAATCATTCAGCACTACCTCAGCTTCCTCATGAGTTAAACAACATTGTAAAATGGAATATACCCCACAGTGGTATAAAGTGTTATCCACTATGAGGTAATTCTTAGACACGTGACGTAGTCGTCGTCGTTCATCCCGTGAGAGTTGAGTAGGGACCTTCAATGTTTGTAAATATATAATGATATCCCCATACCATGGGTCTAAAGTTGAGATTAAAAAGATGTGTTCATCGATAAATGTATCTTCACAAACCAACTCCTCGTCCTCGCTTGGGAAATCCGATATAAGCTCTGCAAAAATTACCGACTTCTTCGATTTTGATAAAACAAACTCGAGATCGAACTCTTGCAAGATGACAATCCATTTATTATATTTTCCCCCAATCATCCTTCGAGTGAGCACGAATTGAAACGGATTGACATGGGCTACAACCAAGGTCTTGGCGAAGGAGAATATAATGTCTCAACCATTGAACCACATGTATGGTAGCTAAAGCAAGATTCTCAACATGAGAATAACGGATCTCTGTGTCAATAAGATTTCGTCTGAGATAGTATATGACATGCTCTTGGATCTCCTCATCCTCTTGAACCAAAACCATACCAATCATCTCCATGGACATGGCCACATAGAGTAGAAAATCACGGCTATAGTATGGGGGACTAATCACTGGGGCTGATGCTAGGGCTCGCTTGAGCACATCAAAGGAATCCTGGGCTCACTCATCCCAACAAAATGTGGTGCCCTTCTTCAAAAGATGCATGAAGCCTCTAGTCAAATTGGCAAAATTGACAACGAATCTCCGTAAGAAGTTTTCCATGCCTTGAAAACATTGAAGATGACGAATATTTTTCGGAGGAGACAATTGAAGTATTGCCTCTACCTTCAAAGGTTCGACTCTTATACCCTCTTTGGAAACTATGAATCCTAACAAGTGACCTGACTTCACACAAAAGATGCACTTGTGAGGGTTTAACCTGACCAAATAATGGCGAAATCTTTTGAATACCAATCTCAAATGATAGGCATGACACATTCTCATACGAGAATGAGCAGCAAGGTCATCCAAAAATACTTTGATAATCGATTTGAGATCATGGAAGATCAAGGTCATGGCCTGCCGAAAAGTAGCTCCAGCGTTCTTAAGGCCAAAAGGCATTTTCCGATATGCAAAAGTTCCTCAAGGAAAAATAAATGCAGTCTTATGTTGGTCCACAGGTTTAATTTGTATTTGATTATATCCAGAAAAGCCATCCATGAAGGAAAAAACCTCGCTACCCGCACACTCATCTAAAATATGATCAAGAAATGGTGTGGGGAAATTGTCCTTAGGACAGGCACGATTCAAATCGTGAAAATCAGTACATATGTGAATCGCTCCCTGCTTCTTATCCACCAAAACAGGGTTTGAAACCCACTCTGTCAAGGGAACGGGATAGATAAAACCAGCTTTCAACAGCTTCTCTATCTCTGCCTTAATCGCGAGTGCTTTCCTAGGATTCATCGCCCTCAAGCGTTGTCGAACAGGCTTAGCGGTGGGATAAGTCTTAATCTCGTGTTCGACAATGCAAGGGTCGATACCTGGCATTTCATCGTAAGACCAAGCAAATATATCATGAAATTATTTAAACAGCTCGGTGTATTCATGAATCTTAGCATGGGAACATTCTTCCCCAATATAGACATTCTCTATCCTGCCAGGATCGCGAGAGATATTGATAGGAATCGTTGGCCATGTTTCCATCAGCCATCGAACCAGGAGAGCTTAATGGAACCATGGGACTACCAATTCTCTCGCTAAGAACCTCCCTAAAGTCCTCACGCTCCAAGCAGTCAAGCTCGGGAAGAAAGTAAGATCTATGATGGAGTTCTTCCCATGGTGGCTCAATTCCCGAAATAGCCTCAATAATCGCTTCATCTGAAGGGAAAACACTATCAAGGCAGTCGTGCGCATGAGAAGACTGTACTACCCATGCAGGCAGCACATAAGGGTCCTCCTCCTTCGTCCATGAAGAGGAAGGACTGGGCTTTGCAACACACTCAAGATTAGCTTGATAAGCTACCATAGTTGTAGGCAATGGCACGTCCGTCACGATGGGCTCACTCGGAGTACTCAGTGTAGGACGAATCCAAGGATCTTCCATATGACTCGTGCGAAAAAAATAAGGAACTAGAACTAGACCCTATCATAAGGATAGGTGCAGGAAAACTAAAAATTCCCATGAGGGATGGATACATGCCTACACCCACACTCCCAGTTTCCAGCTGAGAGTGCTCAATGATTGGGATTGAAGCTCCCGAAGATGTGGTAACAGACAGATTCTTGAATGACATTTGATCAATCGTGACTATCTTCCCATTAAATGGAAAGCATACAACGTGAAATAGGGAAGAAGCTACGGCTTGCATACTATACATCCAATTCCTACCCAGCAAGAGATTGTAGTCAAGGGGCACATCAACCACCTCGACCTCTATCGCAATGGTCGTCCCTCCAAAATGGACCTTAAGGGAAGGAAGGATCCCATGTGGCCTAAACGATCTCCCATCGAACGCAGTTAACATAGTCACTGATTTAGACAACTCAGGGGAACCTAAACCCTTCCAACATGATAAATACATCACAGAAGCAGCAGTGCCTTCGTCAATCATAGTGCGCTTGATGGTCATGTTAAGACATTCTACATGAATCAAAAGAGACACATAGTAAGGCAAGCGAGGCTGAAGTCCTGCAGTTTCAAATTTAATCATGGAGGAAGAATTATCATCATTCACACCAAGGGCAGAAAGCAAAGCCTTCCTTTACGAAGGACAACTCTGAAGCACTTCCAGTGCAGACATAGCACAAGGAGTATGGCCCAAATCCTTGACAACAAAATAGTTTTGGGTGGCTCAGGCATTAGGATTGTGCCCTGAACGCTTAAGGGATCCCTTATGAATGCAAGGTGCAGCTTCAGGTTTATCCACAAGTTTCTCAATACGCAAAAGAGTCCCTAGTGGATCAGGTTCCTTTCCTAGGTTGGGTTGTGACGTACCATGTTAATGCAACCACGACCACTACCCTCTGGTGGATATTGATCACCACTAGACTAATCATGGGTCCTCGAGTTCATATTTTGATTGTGAGGTAAAGGGTTAGTCAGCACAGCTGGGCCCTGTGCCAATAATCTCGAGTATTCATCGATATGAGGGCACAAGTAAGTGAGGTGATCATCCTTACACAACTTGCAAGGGAATTTAACCTTACGTTTAGCTTGCTTGTCCCCCCCAGCATTACGGGCATTCTTGTCATTATTATTAGCATTCTCATTCCTATTCCCACCCTTACGATTATTCTTACCCTTATTTTTATTCCGTCTGGGCTGCTGGTTACCCTTCTAGTTCGATGATTGCACTGAAAGTACACTCACCATTTGGGTGGGTTGAGACGAAGCCGTAGCTTGTCCTGAAGAATATTGGTTGATTGACAATTGACTAACTTGTTTTGAAACCGAATCCATATGTTTAGCACTCGCACAACCAACAATTCCATCGGCATGCGGTCCAGGTTTAACTTTGGGATCGAAACTAGAACGCGGAGCATTGGGAATGATCTCATATAACAAACCGGACTGAGCATAAATCAAGGCCATTTCCTGCGCCCTAAAAATAGCTTGTTCCTCATTTTTCACTCCAGATGTAGAAACATCCTTCGCTATATACGGCAATGACGCTTAAGGAACCATTCGAGGAGGAATTTCGGCGGTATAAACGCTTTAATTAACCTCTTCCATCTACACCACTCTTGGATATGATTTGAGATATGTGTGGATTTATCCATCTGAAATGTCGACAAGAGTTCAGTACCAATGTGTAACGCACTAGTAGCTAGAAGTGGTTAAGAAAAGTCATTGCTAGGTAATCAAACTGAGCAAATGCCCCCCTAGGTAGCTCTATATACCATTTCGTGACAGGCCCTGTAAGGGTGCGTTGAAATAGCCTTAAACAGATGGAGTCCTGGTGTAAGGAATTTGAAGAGCACCATAGGTGAAAGGTAGTAACATGTTCACTTGGATCCTCTCCCAGTTTGCTCTCAAATTTGGGTATGTTTGAGGGAAGCTTAGTAGGGACAGCTGGCCAAGCCGGGTCATGAGCTACAGGATCGTTCATCAATCTCGACAAGTCAGGAAGATTCAACGTTGTGAGGAAAGGGAGACTAGGATGATGAGGTCGATGGAATGCTCCCTGATAGTTCTAATTCACATAGGTTTCATTACCACCATGGCCTTGGCCATAGTGCCCTCCTCCCGTTTGACCCGTATAGGGTGGCATGGAAACACCATAGTGTGGTGTACCTTGACTATTCAAAGCTACAAAGCCATAATTTGGAGAGTAAGTAGGTTGTTGATACTTTCCCCCATAAGGTGAAGAACCCTGTCCATATTGTGTCCCATAATAGGGTCCATAATTCATCACATGAGATGTCCCATGAGACACTCCGTAAATAGGAATATACGCTCCGGAAGTAGGAATATGACCTCTAGAAGTATGACCATGACTTTTCAAAACAACAGGCGGTGCATGTACCTGAGACACAATTGGTCTAGTAACCGCAGTATGGACATAACTCGTAGCAATATTTCGGCCTGAAGGACCACATGACTGAGGTGGAGGGTGAACATTCGAAGAACTAGGGACAAAGGATGAATGGATCTGTGCAATTATGTACATATTATTTCCTATAGTCACTCGTCTTGGATTTGGTATCCTAATAGGATCGCTAACCCTAGACCTAGGAGGAATATGTGATGTGGCTTCCACCGTCGGGATGGAAGGTGCAATGTGACTAGTGCTCCCAAACCTCTCCACATGGTAAGGAATGAGAGTGCCCCCAGGCATAGTGTTAGTATCGAACTCAGATTCGACATGAAATGCCAGATCATGTGTGGGAAAACCAGACATACCATAACTACCATAACTAGTGCTCGTGGGTTCAAAATGAGTCTCATCATCCTCCAGCATTCCATACCAGTGATGCATCAATGGGGAATCAACCCTAGAGTAAGTAGGTCTATCATGAAAGGTTCCTATCTCAGAAATCACAGGACCTAACTCACTCAAATCGGGTGAAGGATCATAGTTAGGAGTAAACTCCCCATCTTCCACATGAATGGGAGAAGGCGGTTCAGGAATACCTTCTATATGGTCTCCCATGGTATGTGAATCAATGTGCGAAGTAGTCCACCTGGACTGTCTATTTCTCTCTCCCAAAGGAGGAGGAGATGTAAAAGGCGGAAGTCCTGCTAAACGACGAGAATGGCGAGGAGCCGCACCCGAATCCACAATGACTCAAAAAATATCAAAGACTCTCTATCTACGCAAACCCTAGGCAAGCTATCGTGCACAGAGCAATCACTAATAAAATCTAAAGCCAAACACAAGCAATCAAGGGAAGGATAAGTGAGCTCCCGAATGAAGCAGGTATGTCTCTCCTAGGAGAGGCTTGAGACTCCCATACACAAGAAGCGGAGGTACGTAACCAATTATTGTGGCCCTCAGCTTCAATGCATAAAGCGACTGTGCTGTCCGACCCCAAACTGGCCAGGACACTCACAGAATAACCCCTGCAAAGTACCCCCTCGATATCCTAGGTAAGGTCACTAAGGTCTCCTCAATATAATCATTGCTCAGGCAGACAGTCGCAGGTGGGATTGACTGTATGGGCAGGGTAGCAAAGCCCAAAACTCTTGAAAGAGCCCCCATATACGATTGTTCCTGGAAATATCTCTGATGCTACTCAGTTATGACTAGGGGTCATCCCAATCAATAACCGCTCACATTGCCTCATTCTTAACTCCCTTTTGAGAGGAGGATCCTGAGAAACACTGGTTATACCAAGGAATTTCACACACTCACCTGGACAAACACATACATGTTGTTGTTTAGTGGTCTTGGAGAATTAACTCATAGAACTATTCCAAGACCCTAAAACCTAATCTTGTTGGTGAACCCTATCAAATAAAATAGTGTAGTTCATTTGAGTTAAGCGTTGATTTTAATTGGCTTTATTACTCAAAAGAGGGATATGGTCGTGCAACTAATGGCATTATGACACAACATGAAGTAAAATGCACACCTGACAATCAATGCAAATGCATTGTGTCCATGAAAAACAGGGTATGCTACTACGTGAAATGCACAATTTTCTTCAAATGATAAATGGAAGATTTCCTATATGAAATCCTGACTAATACTCCAAAGCAAATCTAGTGAAAATACTATGCAAAATGAAAAATGCAATGCATGATGATAAGCAAATATTTTTGGATTTTTTGAAATAAAAATGAGATATAAAAGAAAAAGAATGATTCTACAACCCCCAGACTCTGCAAGCACACTCAAGCAAAGCACTAAGGTAAAATAAGTCTAATGCACTAATCCCAAAACAAAAAATAAAAAATGCAATGACAAGAACATTCTTAAAAAAGAAATTTACCCTAAAAAAAACGTCTCTGGTTAGAAATAGAGGTGTATATAGACTCTAGCAGTATCAAAGGAGACTCAGCAATCATCAAAATTCACCCAGCAACCATTCAACTTCCTCTAAAAGGAAAAAATAAGGGCATACACGACTGCTCGCAGTAAACCCGCATGTATACATTGAAATAGCAGAGAAACCCCCGTATATACACGACTATGAGTTCAAAACTCTCGTGCAGGAAGAAAGGTGCATAAAAATAAAGGCAAACAGACAAGCTGAGACAAACTTCACACCAATCAGACACTACCAGGAAAACATGCCCCCAGACCCGACACAGAAACAAGAGAAAAAGAGAAATTCAAAGTCATTGAATGCCGATAGAAAACCCCCAAAGGACAACTACTAGGAACTCCCCAGCGGAGTCACCAATTCTGTTACAGAGAGAAATTCTTATGGCTTGGGGTACCACAATAGACAAATTGACTCCAGAAATCAATCCTTTCCAATATGAATAGAAATTAAATATCTAACACTAAAGGATCAGACCTTGTACCTTATTCCGGAAGGTTGAAGTGGATCCCCGTTGAGCTTTCCAACTTCAGCTTGAATTGATAAATCACTTCCTCAACAACAAGTAAACAATACAAGCATACTATATATATTGGTGTTAGATCTATTATAGCATATAAAATCAACAATGTATAAGCATTTGAAAGCATCCATGGATAACATATTCATTCAAACATACATTATTGGACAGGAAAAGATATTTCTATTAATATAAAATTAGAGATTACAATGGATACAACCTCTGTCGGCACGTCTGTGAATTGGAGAAACTAAATCCCCCACTTGGGCCTCCACCGCCTCAATCCTCCATCTCTCGATATCAATATCACAAGCAAAAGGAAATCTTGGGAAGAACACAAAAGTGCTCCAAGGGACAAAGGGATGCACACTCAAGCACAAGTTTCGGCAACAATGGACTATAGTTTCTTTGCTCTCAATTCTCTCTTATTCCTTTAATGTACCAAAGAGTTCCTTATATAGCTTTTCAAAGGGGTAATGAAAGGTCGAATCCGAGCGATCTCAAGGCATAGGGAAAGCTAGGAGTCATGTGAGTTAGATCCATGTCAAGAAAAACTCCAAAAGGATTTGGATTATGCACACATCTCGATGTACGTGGTTTTAGGGGTCAAACCCGCGTATATACAGAATTAGGGGTTTAAAAGTTGCCTAAATGAATTTAGACATGTTTATAGGGATGGTCAAGGAAACATCAAAGGACAAAAAATGGTCCAAGGGGTCTAATGAGTCTACAAAGGGACAGGGGAAGGATATACAAGTGTGATTCACCTTGAGTGGTAAAATCAGATATAACACTTATGACCTTCATCCCTCTCTTTCTTCAGTGTTTCTTTTAATTGAGCTGCGTTCTTTCTTGACTGCTCAAGATTTGTCATCAACCTATCTACATTATCTTTAGTATCTTGGGTTAATGCTACCCTAGCTCTTGCTATCAATCTTGGATCTGCATCTGTTCCATACACCAAAGTCTTATAAGTTATCATCTTTCTGGATTGTCCTCCAGTTTCAACCCTTTTCTCGGTTCTTTTAACAATCCTATTCTTCTCCTTGTCATAGAAAATAGTACTGAAGTCAGGTACCTCCTCCCCTTCTTTCTGCATGAAAGGGATCAAATTCATTCCAGAAAACACAGCTTGCCCCTGAGTGCTACCAGAAGCTGCAACAGGATTCTGGGGATCAGGATTATCTTGTCCAAGCCCTTGATCTATATGATCATGTCCCCCCTGTGTACCCATATGTTCAATAGTCTGTTGGTATTTTTGAGATCCTGTTAGTCTCAGGCCTTCACTTTCTTCTTGTGTTTTCTTTATCTCTGCTTCTTCACTCCTCTTTCTCTCCTCCTCTTCCTTCTTTGCTTCTTCCTCTGCAGCTCTCTTTCTTTATTCTTCTTCATTCTTCATCCAACTCTCTTCCTGTTGTGGTAGCCTTCTAGCATCTTCTTCCCTCTTTTTGGCCTCTTCTTCTTCTGTTGTCTTAGTCTTTTATGCAGTTTTCCCTTTTCTGCCCATAGTAGTGATTTTCTGTTTAAATCTCTTCCTTAGGGAAGTCATGTTCTTTGCACTCCTGAATGTTTCCTCGTCTTTGTCCCACAAGTTGGTATACTCAAAATGAATGCTTTCCTCTTTGCAGTGATCTTCTACCTTATTCTAGGAGTCATTCCTGTGAAAGTTCATTTCACCAAAACGGAAGTGCTCCAACTCTTGCACAAATTCTGCAGTCTGTTTTACCTTTGAAAACTTATAACTCCCCATCCAAAAAGGTATCACAGGATATGCTGTCTTTTTATGCTCGAACAAGAAACTCCCCACACCATCAAGATATACTTTCCTAACTGCCTCTTTATGTAGCACATAATTAGTGGCATATTTAGGGAGTAGAGAAGGTTCCCTAGAGCCACCATACATTCTGATATACATTCCTTCCTTGGTTAAATAATAGTCTCCATATTCCTCAATGACTTTGAATGCCTCTTCGGACATGTAGTTGCATTCGGTCAAGAAAATTAGAGTGTACAAAGGCATGATGAAGTGTTCACATATTTCTCTGTAGTAGCTATAGTATTTGTGTGCCCAAAATAATTTATATGCAGTGTATACTAGGGTCCTGTCCCTATCCCAATTACACCTCAAGGCTAGAAAATACTGGGTGCATAGTATACAGTCAACTAGGATAGAGCTCATGTAGAACTCTGATTTCTTCTGTGACACCCCTCCCAAAGCTAAAGATATGCATGCAGAGAGGCTATTGGACACTATGTTTTCCCAGTTAAATATGGTTCCTTAAGTGGCCACATAGAAAACAATTGGTATCCATCCTAATCTGAATATTTTTCCATGAGCTCTCCAAAAAATCCTATTCAGCATTAGTGCAATAAATCTATAGGGAGTCCAAAGAGTAGATGTATCATATTCTCCTGAAGGCCTAGTTCGAAAGTTCTTCCCTGGTATCATCATTCTTTTAACTATTTCTACCAGGTCCATATCTATCTCTTTCAACCAGCTTTCTGTTTATTAAATCTGAGTAGGAGGTAGATGATATGCCATGGAGACATAAGCATGGCTGTATGCAGCATATCCATGTTTAGCAGTATTTTCAAGGATCATCATAGTTACATCTTCCCTAGGTAGGATCCAATCGATCACCTCTGAGCACAGGAACAACTCAGGTCTTCTCGCTACTTTCATAAGAACCAATTTCTCAATGTTTGCATATATAGTTAGCTCTTCGAATCCTACATCAGGCACGTTCTGATTTACAATCATCCTGTATATCTCACCCCATTTATAATCCGGTTCGAACCTGGTGGTAGCTTTGGTATCTTCATATATGTATTCAACCTTGGTGATGATTTCAACCTTTAGTTTTCCTTCGGCAACTGGAGCCTTCTTCTTTTGTCTTTTAGACATGTCTTCTTTGCAGCTATCACCCTATCATAAAATAGCATGTTCTTAGACCATTCAGCTTTTACCAAGTGAAACAATAATAAAAAAACGGTATCAATCTATTTACCTCTTCCATATACATTCTAAAAATGAAATATACACAGTATTAATGTATGAAAAGAAACATGACAAGGCAAAAAAGAAAATCCCGTGGGTTGTGCTTAAAATCCTCTAAGTCCACTGTCTGTAACCAAGATCACAACGCCAATAGAATAGACTCTTCATTTTAATCTGGACCACATCTGAACTAACTCAAACTCCTCTGATAAAAGAATGAACCACAATGTTGCTACTGCTAATATTCAAATTGCTTAGAACCTATATTATGCTCCTCGTCTTGAAAAACCCTAACTAGACCAATACACTGAAAACCTCTTCCGTCCCACAAAAATAGGGTAAACGCATACAATAATTTAACCCCCCCCCCCCTGAATGGCCATGAATAACCAAAGAATGGGTGGTGCAGACAGCGTAAGGCTTGTCTGCACCAACCACTAAATCTTTCAGATAGGAGGAAAGTATACATAACGACTCAATCACGCGGGCTCAAAAGAAAACTCGCTCAAGCAAACTGTAACAGTTAAATTCCTCGACCTTAAAATGTTATACAAGTATACAGCGAAGAAAAAATAAGCTTTAAGCAGGCAAACCTAAACTCACGCAAAAACCTAAGCGGGAAAAACCCTACCCAGGAAAAACCCATGGTTCCAATCCATGAATAAAAATAAAAAAACAAAGCTGTAGTTTTCCTACCTAGAAAAAACGCAATGCAGTCGACGGGATGACCCAAAACCTCCATGGTAGCATGTTAATGAGTGAAATCAAGAAAAATGGGCACGTGAAATAGCTCAATCAACAAGTACTAGAGTAGATGCGATTTTCAACAAGGATAATAATAAAAAAGTGCTCCACCTCTATATATAAACCCTCAGTCAAAGAATCGACAGGAAAAAACCCTATCAGTGGTCGAAAGCTCTAAACGTCAGGAGAAAAGTTCAATTAACAGCCACAATGGCGGGCTACAAACAAACTACGGGTCCCATGAGACTATTAAGTCTATTGGCATCAGAGACTCTTAATGCTAAGTGTCGGAGCTTCAAACCTAAGCATTTCTGTAGTGTCGACGTTACCAACTACTAAAATCTAAAGGTCAGTATTTGAAAACACTAGACATTAGGAGGATAGTCTGATTGATAGCCGCAAGGGTGGACTTACAAACTACTATGGATTTGTGACAGCATAAAACCTGTCGGTGATCGAAACTCCATATTTCTTTGGATTCAGTGAAATACCATATTTTCGACAACGCTCGAAAATTTGTTTCAGATGAAATGCATGTTCCTCTCTCTTTTTTGAAAATATTATGACATCATCGAGATATACCACAACACTACGGCCAATCAGACCGCCGAAAGCGATATCCATGGCCCTCTAGAAAGTAGCTCCAGCATTAATGAGTCCAAAGGGCATTCTCCTATAAGCAAAAGTTCCCCACTTGGTTTTGAATGTGGTTTTAAGCCTATCCTCTTCAGCTACTAATACTTGATTATAGACAGAGAATCCATCTAATAATGAAAACAATTCAGAACCCGAAACCATCTACAGTATTTGATCCATGGGTGGGACTGGATAGTTGTCTTTATCTAATGCATGATTGAGGTTTCTTAAATCTACACAGAGCCTGATCTCTCCTGACTTTTTCCTTTCTGGCACCAAATTCAAAACCCATTCTGAATGTCTGACTTTGAATATAATTTTACCATCCAACAATTTTTTTACTTCACTTTGAATTAAAGGTTCCAGCTTCGGATGCATTTTCCTCAAAGGATGTTGGTAAGGCTTGACTCCAGCTTTAATCGGGATGGTATGTTGTATAATCTTTGTGTCATACGTTTTAAGCTCTTCATATGTCCACGAAAACACATCTTTGTACTGTTTGAACAAACTAATGAACTTACATCTTTCGCCCGGAGAACAACACTTTCCCAAATTTACATATCTGGGTTCAGCTTCAGTCCCCAAATTTATTAGCTCAAATTGCAAGGATGAGCTATGAGTCTTAACATTCACTATCTTTCTGAACTTGTTGCTTAAATCAAACATTCGTTCCAAGGTCCTGATTCCCTTAGGAATAAAGTTCCCAAATTTTAATTCTGCTTGATGCTCTTCATCATCTATTATTGCTCCTTTAAAAATCACATCATTCATCAAGCATTCCAAAATTTGTCGATCATCGTCAAAAACCCATAGATTGGTGATCATATATAGAACAGAAGGTTTGACAAGTAATTCAATAGAGCATATATTATTAGAAGGTACTAGCCTTGCAGCTGAGGTAGCTAGTAAATCAGCTGCTGCATTCTTTAATCTAGGAATGGACACAATATTCAACGCATGAAAATTTATAAGCAAATCCCAAACTTCATTTTGATAGGATTTTAAATGTGGTGAAATACAGTGTATCTTATTTCGAATTTGCTGAACAACAATTTCAGAGTCTCCATATACTTTCATATTTTTCACTTTCATTTCTATTTCCTTTTGAAGTCCCTGAACTAGTGCTTCATACTCAACTGTATTATTTGTACATTCGAATTCTAATCTACAAGAAAGAAAATGTTTATTTTTCCTTGGATCAATCAGGACACAACCAACTCCTGATCCTTCCAATGTTTTAGATCCATCAAAATAAAGGTCCCAAAAACTATCTACTTTTACTGAACTTGAATTAAAAACTACATCTGAAACTAAATCTACTATTTTACAGTCAATCTCATAAGCCCGTGCAAATTGAAGCAGACCGGGCTGAGTGTCAGGTATACTAATGGCTTCTTTAGTTTGGTAATTTCCTCATTCCAATTCAATGAAGTAATTTCCCAACACAGAGTTTACTGGCTCATTCTTTCCCTCTAACTGAGTAACATTGTATTTCATTTGAGGTTCTCTTACTACTTTAATCTGATTGGGACTTCCCTTATGAGGTAACCATAAATGTGACCAATCTGATGCGAAGTATCCATCTAGCCTTGCTGACCAGTCTCGACTCAAAAATAGTCCATAAGCATCTGGTATGTCTGTTACTACAATGTCGATGTACTGACATACCCTCTCATCTGTAGATAACTGAATGAGAACATCTTCCATTTCCCCTATTACTTTCACAACTGTCCTGTCTAATTGAAGAACCTGCCAAGTAGATGGTTTAGATTGTCCATTGATTTTCTTGCAGACTGAAAGTGGCATAACGTTGACTGATGCTCCTAAGTCTACTAAACAATTGTGCACATTATAGTTGAAAATCTCAAAAGTTAGGAGAAATGTTGGGGTTTTATACTTAGACTTACCTCCCACACTTTCTTCACCAATTTCTTCTTCAGGTTGGTTGTCAGTGGGAAGCTCTTCTTCTGGTACCTCAAGTGCTTTTAACAGTTTCTCTTTCTACTGAGGTACATTACACATTTCAAACAATGAGATATTTTCCTTAGATTTTTTAATGTCTTCCACAATATCATACCCCATATCATGCTCTTTGATATTCTTCTTAACATTATCAATCTTATCTTCAATAGGCTTCATAGGTATGTTAATTTTCTTCGGATCTTGACTTGAAATGGTAAATTCAGGTATTTTAACAGTTGAAGTGTTCTTTTGTATTTTTTTCATATTTTCTTGAAGTTTCTTGATCTTAGGAAGTATTGACTTGTCTTCTTTTAACAAACTCTGACTTCTTGTTGTCACATTGGTTTCAGATGTTTCATCTTGTTGCAGAGAATCTTCTTCTTCTATATCAAACATTGAGACACAATCCCATAAAACCAAAGTATCTTCCTCTTGTTTTTCTGTAGATTGATTATCTTTTTCTTCCTCTTTACCAGTTTCTATCAGTTTGGAATCCAATAATTGATTCATTACTAGTGTCATAGAATTTATCCATAGGGGGCAGTTCTTCTCAGAATGAGGCTGTTGATGAAAAGTACAAAAATTATCCATGCCTACATCAGTTAAATTCATTGTTGCAGGACTATGTGGAGGAGGCTTAGATTGACTGTTGTCTTCCCTTTTCTTATAATAAGGCTTATATGATTTATGAGCTTCTTTCTCTTTCTCTAAATCTATCACTCTATTGGATAACTTTTGCATCATCTTCAACATCCCTTCAAGATCCTGTGACCACCCATCCATAGGCTTAGTCAGTAATTAAGGTTTCTTGATTCCAAAAGTCTTTTCTTCCGAATGCACAAGATAATTTTCTATGTTTCCCATCTTTTCCTCCACCTTCTCAGCTTCTTCATAAGTTTCTGCTAATGTAGGTCTCACTAATCTCTTGGAAAACATGGCTAGCTCAGGCCCAAGGGCTGAGGTATAGTATTCTATCAAAGCATTTTCAGATGGCTTATTTACTATAGTAAAATTGTTTAGGTAAGCAACAAATCTTTCAGTGAAATCATGTACTTTTTCTTTTCTTTCTTTCTTTAGAGCACATAACCCTTTCATTAAGGCTGCATGAATTTTCTGAACTACATATTTACTTCTAAACATTCTCTCAAATGTGTTCCAATCCGTGATTGAATTTGCAGGAAGTGCAAAATACCATGAAGCTGCTTTTCCTTTCAGAGTGTGGGGAAACAATCTACACACTACATCTTCATGCTCCCCAGCTCGTAATCCTTCTATAGCCAAGTAAAAAATTTGTCAATGATCATCTACCAAAACTCCTTCACGTGGTTTAAACTTGGGTAACATCTTGTCAAAAGCTTGAGGAAAATCATGCAAGGGAGGTGTCAAGTTTAAAGGAAACCTAGCTCTCCAAGCAGGCGGTGGAGGTGGTTGGTTGGCATTTACATTATCCATGATTCTGAGTGGAGAATGAGGTTGTGACTGAATAGGGGTTCGACAAGGTGAACAGTAAGGTGAATCTGGATCTAATTGATTCAAAGGTTGGTCAACTTCTTGTAAGCCTTCTTCTACCAGTTCTTTAAGATCTTCTACCAACACTGAGTCTTCTAATTGAGGGTGATCTTTCTTCTGATACTCTCTTCTAGGTAAGACATAAATGATAGGTAATCCTCCAATATTTTTTACATATGCCCTAGTTATTCTTCTTAAATCATCAACCACTTTATTATCTACAGGATACAGATACCCTTTCTTTGTATCTTCAGGAGTGGATTTGTGAAACAAACTACTTTCAGAACTATCACCGGTGGAGTGATTTCAAGGAAGTGAGCTTCCTCGGCCAGCCATGCACTTGTGGCCCTCCTTATAGCGCCAAAAACTATTGAGTCCTGTTGAATCGCAAGTAACAATAGTTAGGGATTCTCCCCAATAAATGTTTATAATTAGCCCGTTACTCTTTGGTATGGGGAATCCGTCCAGTTTACGGTCTGGCTACCATAGGTCAAGTAACAAATTAAAATGTTTTACCGGTTACGACCCAATCCACTGTGTATATTTTTTAGTTTTTTGTGTTTATGTTATGATGTGCAAGTGCCTATCTAAAAATGCAAAATTGATAGAGATAACGAGGAGTGTCACAATGTGATGTGCAGGTTCTTACCTCTCTCACATCTAAATTACAAATAGCAAGAAACTAACTATAGCTAACTAACTTATCCCTAGGGAGAAGAATTATCAGTTGACAATGAGTAATGTATTTATGCGCATGCATTAAGAAAAATTATAGATAGCCATTACTCATTTCAGAACACATGAACATTAATAGAAATATGAACAACAAGATATCTTATTGTTAATGACAACCTTCATTACTCACAGTGGAAATTTCACACAATAAACTAGAGTGCATTTATAACATGAACAAAATTCAATGAGTTAGAACGATCTCACAGTTAATGGACATAAGCTGAAAATGAAATAGTTCACATTCAACAGATCCATGGCAAAGCATTTGAGACATTCCACCAAACTTTCTCCAGCAGAAACTTGTAATTCTTTATTGTAAAAATGTAGTTCTTCTTACAATATACTCTCAAAAATTGCTTGGGAGAGAATCCCTTTTAAATCTAAACTCTCCTATATTTATACAAAAAAGAAAAACCTTTGGGCTGCCCCTCGATGACTTTCCAGCTTCCCCAACCTCTTAATCCCAAAAAGATTTCTTGTATTAAGTGCTCATAACTTATACAATATATTAATTTCAAAACAAAAATCTTTTAAAACACTTTATGAAGAGGGGCCCGCTTGGTCGTTGATGAACTTTTTCCACGCCTGAGCCTCCACTGCTATACCTTCAAATCTGGAGGGTTCGACAAAATAGATATTTATCTCATAATTGGCTTCCTGGTTCCTTACCTCTTCTATTCTTGCAGGACTAAGGCACAGCTGATCCTCCAGGAGGTGTATACTTACAGCTGCATGTGCGATTGCATTCTTTAAGATCCGTTCATCTAGATCCTTTGCTTGTTGGATCTCTTGCTCGTCTTCCTAACATCTATTCTATAGATGCTCTATAAACACTTTATGCTCTGGAATTGTGTCCAATATCCTCTTTGCTGAAATCTGGCATCTATTGTATGTAGCAATCACCCTTCTGCAGTATTCGGCACATGCTCCTTTTGTTTTCTTTAAAGTTTTCTTGAATTATTCCACAATATTGATTGCAAACTCCAATAAATCATAATCCTGCTTTAAACTCTTCCGATCTTTAACTGGTAGCTCTGCAAAAAGTTCCTCATTTGTTTCTATCCACATTATCCTTCCCGTCAAAATCTCCAGAATCTCTTGAGATTTGTCCAAAAAATAAGACGTAGTGTCCAAAATTTCTTCTAATCTGCTATCTATTTGTAAAATCTTACATCTTTCTTCCTCAACACACATTTGTAAATGGTGGATTTTCCTTCTTTGAGTTAGAACATGTTCTTTTAAAGGCTGGAAGTCTGTCTTCTATTCTATAGCATCCCTCAATGATGATGTTAATGAAGCATTCTGTTCTTCCAAGGCTACCACCTGTATTTGATATTGATTTTTTCTTTCTTCCGTAGCGGCCTTCTCTGTTTCCAACTCAACAATTCTGCTTAGTAACGGGTCCTTCTCTACACTCATAGTTTCATAGGACATCTGAATGTCATCTTTCTCAGCTTTCAACACTTGATGCTCTAGCTATAGCCTTTGTAATTTTGCTAATTTGTTCTGAGCATCCTTTTCTGTTTTCTCTACATAGACTTCTAAAGCCACCTTATTTGCTTACAGAGTCTGGAGTTTTGTCTTTGAATTCCTCACTTCATTTTGCATTTCCTCATATTTCCTCTTCAACTTATGACCTTCATCCCTCTCTTTCTTCAGTGTTTCTTTTCAAATTGAGTTGCGTTCTTTCTTGACTGCTCAAGATCTATCATCAGCCTATCTACATTATCTTCGGTAGCTTGGGTTAATGCCACCCCAGCTCTTACTGTCAATCTTGGATCTGCATCTTTTCCATACACCAAAGTCTTATCAGTTATCATCTTTCTGGATTTTCCTCCAGTTTCAACCCTTTTCTCGGTTCTTTTAACATTCCTTTTCTTCTCCTTGGCATATAAAATATTACTGAAGTCAGGTACCTCCTCCCCTTCTTTCTGCATGAAAGGGATCAAATTCATTCCAGAAAACATAGCTTTCCCTTGAGTGCTAACAGAAGCTGCAGTAGGCTCCCGGGGATTAGGATTATCTTGTCTAAGCCCTTGATCTCTATGATCATGTCCCCCCTATGTACCCATCTGTTCAGTAGTCTGTTTTTCTTTTTCAGATCCTGTTAATCTCAGACCTTCATTTTCTTCTTGTCTTTTCTTTATCTCTGCTTCTTCATTCCTCTTTTCTCTCCTCCTCTTCCTTCTTTGTTGCTTCCTCTGCAGCTCTCTTTCTTTCTTCTTTTTCATTCTTCATCCAACTCTCTACCTCTTGTGCTAGCCTTCTAGCATCTTCTTCCCTCTTTTTGGCCTCTTCTTCTTCTACTGTCTTAGTCTTCTGTGCATTTTTTCCTTTTCCACCCACAATAGTGATTTTCTATTTAAATCTCTTCTTTAGGGCAGTCATGTTGTTTGAAATCCTAAATGTTTCCTCGTCTTTGTCCCAGAAGTTGGTATACTCAAAATGAATGCTTGCCTCTTTGCAGTGATTTGCTACCTTATTCTGGGAGCCATTCCTGTGAAAGTTCATTTCACTAAAACAGAAGTGCTCCAGCTCCTGGAAAAATTCTGCAGTCTGTTTTACCTTTGAAAACTTACAACTCCCCAGTTAGAAAGGTATGGCAAGATATGCTGCCTTTTTATGCTCGAACAAGAAACTTTCCACACCATCAAGATATACTTGCCTAACTGCCTCTTTATGTAGCACATAATCAGTGGCATATTTAGGGAGTAGAGAAGGTTCCCTGGAGCCACCAGACATTCTGATATACATTCCTTCCTCGGTTAAATAATAGTCTCCATATTCCTCAATGACTTTGAACGCCTCTTCAGACATGCAGTTGCATTCGGTCAAGAAAATTAGAGTGTACAAAGGCATGATGAAGCGTTCACATATTTCTCTGTAGTAGCTATAGTATTTGTGTTCCCAAAATAATTTATATGTAGTGTATACCAGGGTCCCGTCCCTATCCCAATTACACCTCAAGGCTGGAAAAGACTGGGTGCATAGTATACAGTCAACTAGGATAGAGCTCATGTAGAACTCTAATTTCTTCTGTGACACCCCTCCCAAAGCTGAAGATATGCATGTAGAGAGGCTATTGGACACTATGTTTTCCCAATTAAATATTTTTCTTTGAGTGGCCACATGGAAAATAATTGGTATCCATCCTAATTTGAAGTTTTTTCTGTGAGCTCTCCCAAAAATCCTATCCAGCATCAGTGCAATAAATCTATAGGGAGTCCAAAGAGTAGATGTATCATATTCTCCTGAAGGCATGGTTTGAAAGTTCTTCCCTGCTATCATCATTCTTTTAACTGTTTCTACTAGGTCCATATCTATCTCTTTCAACCAGCTTTCTCTTAAGTAAATCTGAGCAAGAGGTAGATGATATGCAATGGAGACAAAAGTAGGGCTGTATGTAGTGTATCCCTGTTTAGCAGTATTTTCAAGGATCATTGTAGTTACATCTGCCCTAGGCAGAATCCAACCAATAACCTCTGAGCACGGGAACAACTCAGGTCTTGTGGCTACTTTCATAAGAGTCAATTTCTCGATGTTTGCATATATAGTCAGCTCTTCGAATTTCGCATCAAGCACATTCTGATTTGCAATCATCCTGTATATCTCACCCCATTTATAATCCAGTTCAACCCCGGTGGTAGCTTTGGTATCTTCATATATGTATTGAACCTTGGTGATGATTCAACCTCTGGTTCTCCTTCGGCAACTGGAGCCTTCTTCTTTTGTCTTTTAGACATATCTTCTTTGCAACAATCACCCTATCATAAACATAGCATGTTCTTAGACCATTTAGCTTTTACCAAGTGAAACAATAATAACAAAACTGTATCAATCTATTTACCTCTTCCATATACATTCTGAAAATGAAATATACACAGTATTAATGCATGAAAAGAAACATGACAAGGCAAAAAAGAAAATCCTATGGGTTGTGCTTAAAATACTCTAAGTCCACTATCTATAACCAAGATCACAACCCTGATAAAATAGACTCTTCATTTTAATCCAGACCGCATTTGAACTAACTCAAACTCCTTCGATAAAAGCATGAACCACAATGTTGCTACTATTAATCTTCAAAACGCTTAGACCCTATACTGTGCTTCTCATCTTAAAAATCCCTAACTAGACCAATACACTGAAAACCTACTCTGTCCCACAAAAATAGGGTAAACGCATACAACAATTTAAAACCCCCCCGAACGGCCATGAATAACCAAAGAATGGGTGGTGCAAACAGCATAAGGCTTGTCTGCACCAACCACTAAATATTTTAGATAATAGGAAAGTATACATAATGGCTCAATCACGCGGGCTCAAAAGAAAACTCGCTCAAGCAAACTGTTATAGTTAAATTCCTTGACCTTAAAATGTTATGCAAGTATACAGCGAAGAAAAAATAAGCTTTAAGGGGGAAAACCTAAACTCACGCAAAACTCTAAGCGAGAAAAACACTACCCAGGAAAAACCCATGGTTCCAATCCATGAATAAGAATCAAACAACAAACCCGTAGTTTGCCTACCTAGAAAAAACACAGTGTAGTTGACGGGATGACCCAAAACCTCCACGATAGCATGCTAACAAGTGAAATCCGGATAGCTAGGCACGTGAAACAGCTCAATCGACAAGGACTGGAGCAGACGCGATTTTCAACAAGGACAATAATAAAATAATGCTCCACCTCTATATATCAACCCTCAGTAAAAGAATCGGCGGGAAAAAACCCTATCGACAGTCAGAAGCTCTAAACATCAGGAGAAAAGTTCAATTAACAGCCGCAATGGCGAGCTACAAACAGACTACAGGTCCCGCGAGACTATTAAGTCTATCGGTGTCGAAGACTCTTAATGCTAAGTGTCGGAGCTTCAAACCTAAGCATTTCCGCAGTGTTGGATATACCAAGTACTAAAAGCTAAAGGTAGGCAGTTGAAAACACCAGACGTCGAGAGGATAGTCTGATTGATAGCCGCAACGGCGGACTTACAAACTACTATGGATCTGTGACAGCATAAAACCTATCGACGATCGGAAGCTCTAAAGGCTAAAGGCCAGAACTCCAAATATTAACATTTTTGCAGTGTCAGTGATTCAAACCTAAACGCTTCTGCAGTGACAGCAATGCCGAGCACTATCATCGCAATGGTTATGTATCGAAGATTGAAAATGCTAACCACTAAAGCGTCGGTGATCGAAAAACCTCTCATAAATTTACTTCCGAAACGACGATGACATAAAGGACAAGTCTTCCGATATAATCTCAACACTCGTTTTGATTGCGATAAAATCAAGGTTGCCGATAGTTTAAAAAAAGGTTTGAGAAATAAAACAAGAAGGAGATAAAACACGAATCAGTGAGAAAAAGGTCTGTCCATTGGGACGTTCATTGTTTTCCTTCTGAAACGTCGGTAGCATAGAGGACTAATGCCCTGGCTCATTCTTCAACAGACTCCTGCTAGTGATAAGAAAATCATCAAAAAAAATCAAACGTTAATCTTTGAAAAATAAAACAAAACTCCATAGTCTTTTATGTATTGGCTAGACAAACGAAAGTTCTAGATCAAAGGAAAAAAGTTGACCTTACTTCTAACTTCAAAAGATCAAAATTTATAGTAGAGGAATGACAGATTTCAGGAAACCAAACAATCCTAAGCTAGATAAAATTAAAAGGAGGGTCCACAATTTTCAAAAAAAAAAATTTGGGGAAAAGGTTGCAGCTGCAACAATTGGCAACTACCTGGTGAACACAACAATTGGCGACTACCTGGTGAACACAAATCTCTGGACAATTTCTTCTTTGAGCAACAAACTGTTTTGATAATACCAACATGCTAAATTCTTCTAGATATCTGGATTTCCCAAATGGCAGATGTATGTACTTTTAATCATTGATGATAGTCCAATTTAGGAAAAATGGAAACCAAGATTTCAAAGTCTAGATAACTATTTTGAGGCCAAGAATATGAGTTTGATTTTTACCTCTGTCTTCGAGTAGCTTCCAGTTTAGACACCATAGGATTGTAACATATGGTAAACAGAAATATTCATTTGTTTCTCATCCCCATGCCATTTTGTACTTTTGGATTTTTGTCCTTTCTTGAGTCCTCATTTATGCCTTCTTTCTGAAATTTTTATTCAGGGTCCTCTATCCATAGTGTCCTTTTGTGTGAGATGAATTTATTTTTTAGCTCACGAACGAAGAAGAACATTGGAAATCTTGTACTGATATGGTTCAGTACTTTGCTTTCATACATATTGCTTTATTAGGAGATTTTGACTCGTATTTTCCTTTTGGCTTTCAATTCATGGCATGGAATTATTTAAATATAATATACTGTTTACCATGCTTCCTCTCCATGGGTCTTTTGCTGTCACCCCCTAAGACATTTTTAATGTGATATGGATGGAGCCTCGAAATAATATTCCAGACCTTTTGATCCTCAATTATTTTACAAGGATTAAGTAGGACTTCAATGTGTTCATAGCCATTTAGGAAAACTGCTAAACTAGAAGTTCTTTAAAAAAAAATCAATAGTACACAGTCTTGTAATCAAGGATTTTAGTTAATCCAGGATTCTGATGAACTCCATGTAACCAAAAGTTTTGATTCTTTATTAAAATCAATCAAACCCTAATTAAAACAAACCAATCAGTTTATTTATGTACAAGATAACCAAAAAATAAAACTCAAGAAAAATAAGGTTTGAGCACTAAACCATTAGCTGGTAAGTTCTCTTCTCACCCCTGTAAATCTTGCAACTTGTAAGTTGAGGGGCCAAGCTTGGATGAAATTTGAAAAGGGCCTACCCATAACTATTGAAACTTAGTGTGCTTTCCCTTTTCATCGTGCAGATGATCCCACTTAAGAACCAGGTCTCCTACTTCTAATTCTTTGTTCCTAGCTTTATGCTTATCAAACCAACGTTTCACTACTTCCCGTTGATGCTTAAATCTTTCTTTGGATTTGGACCTAGACTCTTCCGACTTCAAAAGATTATAGATTTTGGTCTGTAGGATTTTGTTATCGGTACCTCTAGATTCCTGAGCTGTTATGGAAGATGGTAACAGAATATTGGAAGAATGGATTCTTTTCCGTAAACAAGAGTGTATGGTGACACACCTAAGGAATTCTTGGGTGTGACTCTATTAGCCCAAATAGCATTATGTAACGCTAAATGCCAACTTCTCTGATTTTCTATTATGGTTTTCTTTAGAATCCTAATCAAATTCTTATTTGTAGATTCTGCCAAACCATTTCCTTGTGGTAATAGTTTGCAAAATAATGCAACTTGATTCCTCTTTCATTAGAAAATGCAATTAGTCTAATATAAGAAAAGTAAGTAGCATCATAAAAAACCAGAGAAATTGGAACCCCAAACCTGGTCATAATGTGATCTTGTAAGAAATCCATGACTGCATCTTCATTTACTTTACGTAACGGAATGGCCTCGACCCATCTGGTGAAGTAGTCAGTTGCCGTCAAAATGTGCTTGTGCTGCAAGGAATAATTTGGGTTTATCTCTCCAATGATATCAATCCCCCATTGTTTGAATGGTTATATTATCATCACTGGTTTTAAAGGCCCTGCTGCTTTAGCTTGTCTTCCACCACCTCTTTGACAAGCATCACACTTTCTGACATGAGCATGAGCATCCTTAAACAGTGTAGGCCAGTAATACCCAGATCTGAGAATCTTATGAGCTATTGTATCTCTGGAAAAATGACCTCCAGCAGGTCCATCATGCAATTCTGTTATGACCCTCTTTGCATCTTCCTGTTCTAAGCATCTGAGAAAAAATCCATCATAATTATTTCTGAACAATACTCCATCAATTATCTGATATGAAGCTGATTTAAGGCATAATTCTCTTCGTTGTTTGGAATTCCAATGTTCTGGTAGATATACTTCTTGAATTTAATGAACTAGGTCTCGGTAACAAGAATCTGGAGCTGTGAATAGAGGACATACATCCAGCATATGTAACTCAGCTTCATTATCCCAACTGTTTTCTTCATTGTCTTTACCTTCAGCCATTAGTTTACACAATCCTTGTCCTTTTACTATGGATGTTGGTTTGAACTCAAGATCATGTTCTTGTAAGGCGGTTACCCAGTTGCCTCTTCTTTCTCCTAATTCATTTTGTACAAAAAGAGATCTTACAACTGGGTGTGGAACTACTACCTTAGTGCGATTCCTAACTATGTATGGCCTGAATTACTTTACCGCTTTAAAAACTGCATAAGCTTGTTTATCAATAGCTGGATAATTCAATTCAGCTCCCTGCATACCAGTGCTCATAAATGATATGGGGTAGTCATCTCTCCCATCTTCCTTCTATGTAAGCACCGCTGCTAATGAATTATCGAATGCAAAAGTGTATAGAATAAAATATTTTTTGAAATTCATACTTTTGAGTGATGGTGCATGAGAAATAAATGTTTTTATCTTACTGAATGCATTCTTTTCCATATCAATCCATTTAAATTGTACACTTTGTTTAAACATTTGCTGCAAATGTTTGACAATTTCAGCAAAATTTGGTAGAAACCTTCGCACAAAATTGATTGTCCCCATGAATGATTGCATACACTTTTTGTTATGGGGTAAAGGGATCTGTTCTATGGATTTAATCCTTTCTAGGTCTATGGAGATCCCTTTCTTAGAAACAACATGACCCAGTAGCTTTCCTTCTATGACCACAAACACGCATTTCTTTGGATTCAGCGAAATACCATATTTTTGACAACGCTCGAAAATTTGTTTTAGATGGAATGCATGTTCCTCTCTCTTTTTTGAAAATACTGTGACATCATCGAGATATACCACAACACTACAGCCAATCAGACCACAGAAATCTATATCCATGGCCCTCTGGAAAGTAGCTCCAGCATTAATGAGTCCAAAGGGAATTTTCCTATAAGCAAAAGTTCCCCACTTGGTTCTGAATGAGAACATTTCCCCTATTAATTTCACAGTTGTCCTGTCTAACTGAAGAACCTTCCAAGTAGATGGTTTAGGTTGTCCATTGATCTTCTTGCAGACTGAAAGTGGCATAACGTTGGCTAATGCTCCTGAGTCTACTAAACAGTTGTGCACATTATAGTTGAAAATCTCAAAAGTTAGGAGAAATGCTGGGGTTTTATACTTAGACTTACCTCCCACACTTGCTTCACCAATTTCTTCTTCAGGTTGGTTGTCAATGGGAAGCTCTTCTTCTGGTACCTCAAGTGCTTTTAACAGTTTCTCTTTCTGCTGAGGTACATTACACATTTCAAACAATGAGATATTTGCCTTAGCTTTTTTAATGTCTTCCACAATATCATACCCCATATCATGCTCTTTGATATTCTTCTTAACATTATCAATCTTATCTTCAATAGGCTTCAGAGGTATGTTAATTGTCTTCGAATCTTGACTTGAAATGATAAATTCAAGTATTTTAACAATTGAAGTGTTCTTTTGTATTTTTCTCATATTTTCTTGAAGTTTCTTGATCTTAGGAAGTATTGACTTGTCTTCTTTTAACAAACTCTGACTTCTTGTTGTCACATTGGTTTTTGATGTTTCATCTTGTTGCAGAGAATCTTCTTCTTCTGTATCAAACATTGAGACACAATCCCATAAAACCAAAGTATCTTCCTCTTGTTTTTCTATATATTGATTATCTTTTTCTTCCTCTTTACCAGTTTCTGTTAGTTTGGAATCCAATAATTGATTCATTACCAGTGTCATAAAATTTATCCATAGGGGGCAATTCTTCTCAGAATGAGTTTGTTGATAAAAAGTACAAAAATTATCCATGCTTACATCAGTTAAATTCATTGCTGCAGGACTATGTGGAGGAGGCTTAGGTTGACTGTTGTCTTCCCTTTTCTTATAATAAGGCTTATATGATTTATGATCTTCTTTCTCTTTCTCTAAATCTATCACCCTGTTGGATAACTTTTGCATCATCTTCGACATCCCTTCAAAATCTTGTGACCGCTCATCCTTAGGCTTAGTCAGTAATAAAGGTTTCTTGTTCCAAAAGTATTTTCTTCCTACTGCACAAGGTAATTTTCTATGTTTTCCATCTTAGCCTCCACCTTCTCAGCTTCTTCATAAGTTTCTGCTAATGTAGGTCTCACTGATATCTTGGAAAACATGGCCAGATCAGGCCCAAGAGCTAAGGTATAGTATTCTATCAGAGCATTTTCAGATGGCTTATTTACTGCAGTAAAATTGTTTAGGTAAGCAGCAAATCTTTGAGTGAAATCATGTACTTTTTCTTTTCTTTCTCTCTTTAGAGCACATAACCCTTTCATTAAGGTTGCATGAGTTTTCTGAATTGCATATTTACTTCTAAACATTCTCTAAAATGTGTTCCAATCTGTGATTGAATTTCCAGGAAGTGCAAAATACCATGAGGCTACTTTTCCTTTCAGAGTGTGGGGAAACAATCTACACACTACATCTTCATGCTCCCCAGCTCGTAATCCTTCTATAGCCAAGTAAAAACTTTGTAAATGATCATCTACCAAAACTCCTTCACGTGGTTCAAACTTGGGTAACATCTTGTCAAAAGCTTGAGGCAAATCATGCAAGGGAGGTTTCAAATTTAAAGGTGACCTAGCTCTCCAAGCAGGCGGTGGAGGTGGTTGGTTTGGATTTACATTAGCCATGATTCTGAGTGGATAATGAGGTTGTGAATGAATAGGGGTCCGACAAGGTGAACAGTAAGGTGAATATGGATCCAATTGATTCAAAGGTTGGTCAAGTTCTTGTAAGGATTCTTCTACCATTTCTTCAAGATATTCTACCAACACTGAGTCTTATAATTGAGGGCGATCTTTCTTTTGATACTCTCTTCTAGGTAAGATGGAAATGATAGGTAATCCTCCAATCTTTTTTGCATATTCCCTAGTGATTCTTCTTAAATCATCAACCACTTCATTATCTACAGGATACAGATACCCTTTCTCTTTATCTTCAGGAGTGGATTTGTGAAACAAACTACTTTCAGAACTGTCACCGGTGGAGTGATTTCGAGGAAGTGAGCTTCCTTAGCCAGCCATCCATTGGTGGCCCTCCTTCTAGCGCCAAAAACTGTTGAGGCCTGTTGAATCGTAGGTAACAATAGTTGGGGATTCTCCCCAATAAACATTCCCAATTAGCCCGTTACTGTTTGGTATGGAGAATCTGTGCGGTTTACGGCCCAGCTACCGTAGGTCAAGTAACAAATTAAAATGTTTTACCAGTTACGGCTCGGTCCATCGTGTATATTTTTTATTTTTTTGTGTTTAAGTTATTATGTACAAGTGCCTATCTAAAAATGCAAAACTGTTAGAAATAACGAGGAGTGTCACAATGTGATGCACAGGTTCTTACCTCTCGTCTTACCTCTCTAGCATCTAAATCACAAACAGCAAGAAACTAACTATAGCTAACTAACCTATCCCTAGGGAGTAGAATTATCAGTTGACAATGAGTAATGTATTTCTGTGCATGCATTAAGAAAAATTACAGATAGTTGTTACTCATTTCAGAACACATGAACATTAATAGAAATATGAACAACAAGATAGCTTATTGTTTATGACAACCTTCATTACTCACAGTGGAAATTTCACAGAATAAACTAGAGTGCATTCATAACATGAACAAAATTCAATGAGTTATAAAGATCTCACACTTAATGGACATAAGCTGAGAACGAAATAGTTCACATTCAACAGATCCATGGCAAAGCATTTGAGACATTCCACCAAACTTTCTCCAGCAGAAACCTGTAATTCTTTATTGTAAAAGGAAGTAGTTCTTCTTACAATATACTCTCAAAAATTGCTTGGGAAAGAATCCATTTTAAATCTAAACTCTCCTATATTTATACAAAAAAGCAAAACCTTTGGGCTGCCCCTCAATGACTTTTGGGCTTCCCCAACCTCTTAATCCCAAAATTTTGTCTTGTACTAAGTGCTCATAACTTATACAATATATCACATTTCAAAACAAAAATCTTTTAAAACACTTTATGAAGAGGGGCCTGGTTCCTTACCCCTTCTAGTCTTGCAGGACTGAGGTGCAGCTGATGCTCCAAGAGGTGTATACTTACAGCTGCATGTGCGACTACATTCTTTAAGATCTGTTCATCTAGATCCTTTACTTGTTGGATCTCTTACTCGTCTTCCTGACATCTATTCTGTAGATGCTCTATAAACACTTTATGCTATGGAATTGCATCCAATCTCCTCTCTGCTGAAATCTGGCATCTATTGTATATAGAAAACACCCTTCTCTCGTATGCGGGACATGCTCCTTTCGTTTTCTTTACAATTTTCCTGAATTCTTCCACAATATTGATTGCAAACTCCAATAAATCATAATCCTGCTTTAAACTCTGTCGATCTTTAACTGGTAGCTCTGTAGGAGGTTCCTCATTTGTTTCTATCCACACTATCCTTCCCGTCAGAATCTCCAGAATATCTTGAGATCTGTCCAAAAAATAAGACGTAGTGTCCAAAATTTCTTCTAATCTACTATCTATTTGTAAAATCTTACATCTTTCTTCCTCAACACACATTTGCAAATTGTGGATTTTCCTTCTATGAGTTAGAAAATGTTATTTTAAAGGCTGGAAGTCTGTCTTTTGTTCTATAGCATCCTTCAGTGATGCTGTCAATGAAGCATTCTGGTCTTCCAAGGCTGCCACTTGTATTTGATATTGCTTTTTTCTTTCTTCCATAGTGGCCTTCTCTGTTTCCAACTCAGCAATTCTGCTTAGTAACTAGTCCTTCTCTACACTTAGAGTTTCATAGGACACCTGAATGTCATCTTTCTCAGCTTTCTACACTTGATCCTCTAGCTGTAGCCTTTGTAATTATGCTAAGCTATTATGAGCATCCTTTTCTATTTTCTCTACAGAGAATTCTAAAGCCACCTTATTTGCTTACAGAGTCTGGAGTTATGTCATGGAAGTCCTCTCTTCATTCTGCATGTCCTCATATTTCCTCTTCAACTTATGACCTTCATCCCTCTCTTTCTTCAGTGTTTCTTTTCAAATTGAACTGCATTCTTTCTTGATTGCTCTAGATCCGTCATCAGCCTATCTACATTATCTTCAGTAGCTTGGGTTAATGCCACCCTAGATCTTACTGTCAATCTTGGATTTGCATATGTTCCATACATGAAAGTCTTGTGGGTTATCATCTTTCCGGATTGTCCTCCAGTCTCAACCATTTTCTCAGTTCTTTTAACAATCCTTTTCTTCTCCTTGTGACAAAAAATAGTACTAAATTCAGGTACCTCCTCCCCTTCTTTCTTCATGAAAGGGATCGAATTCATTCTAGAAAACACAAGTTGCCCTTGAGTGCTACTAGAAGCTGCAGCAGGCTCCTGGGGATCAGGAATATCTTGTACAAGCCCTTGATCTATATGATCATGTCCCCCCTGTGTACCCATCTGTTTAGTAGTCTGTTGGTCTTTTTGAGATCCTGTTAATCTCAGAACTTTACTTTCTTCTTGTCTTTTCTTTATCTTTGCTTCTTCATTCCTGTTTCTCTCCTCCTCTTCCTTCTTTGCTTCTTCCTCTGCATCTTTTCTTTATTTATTCTTCTTCATTCTTCAGCCAACTCTCTGCCTCTTGTGCTAGCCTTATAGCATCTTCTACCCTCTTTTTGGCGTCTTCTTCTTCTGTTGTCTTAATCTTCTGTGCAGTTTTTCCTTTTCCGCCCACAATAGTGATTTTCTATTTAAATCTCTTCTTTAGGGCAGTCATGTTCTTTGAACTACTGAATGTCTCCTCGTCTTTGTCCCAGAAGTTGGTATACTCAAAATGAATGCTCGCCTATTTGCAGTGATCTGCTACCTTATTCTGGGAGCCATTCCTGTGAAAGTTCATTTCACCAAAACAGAAGTGCTCCAGCTCCTACACAAATTCTACAGTCTATTTTACCTTTGAAAACTTATAACTCCCCAGATAGAAAGGTATGGCAAGATATGCTGCCTTTTTATGCTCGAACAAGAAACTCCCCACACCATCAAGATATACCTGCCTAACTGCCTCTTTATGTAGCACATAATTAGTGGCATATTTAGGGAGTAGAGAAGGTTCCCTAGAGCCACCAAACATTCTGATATACATTCCTTCCTCGATTAAATAATAGTCTCCATATTCCTCAATGACTTTGAATGCCTCTTCAGACATGCAGTTGCATTCAGTTAAGAAAATTAGAGTGTACGAAGGCATGATGAAGTGTTCACATATTTCTCTGTAGTAGCTATAGTATTTGTGTGCCCAAAATAATTTATATGTAGTGTATACCGGGGTCCTGTCCCTATCCCAATTACACCTCAAGGCTGGAAAAGATCGGGCGCATAGTATATAGTCAACTAGGATAGAACACATGTAGAACTCTGATTTCTTCTGTGACACCCCTCCCAAAGCTGAAGATATGCATGCAGAGAGGTTATTGGACACTATGTTTTCCCAGTTAAATATTGTTCCTTGAGTGGCCACATAGAAAATAATTGGTATCCATCCTAATTTGAAATTTTTTCCATGAGCTCTCCCAAAAATCATATTCAACATCAATGCAATAAATCTATAGGGAGTCTGAAGAGTAGATGTATCATATTCTCCTAAAGGCCTAGTTCGAAAGTTCTTCCCTGGTATCATCATTCTTTTAACTGTTTCTACTAGGTCCATATCTGTCGCTTTCAACCAGTTTTCTCTTAAGTAAATCTGAGTAGGAGGTAGATGATATGCCATGGAGACATAATCATGTTTGTATGCAGCATATCCCTATTTAGAATTATTTTCAAGGATCACCGTAGTTACATCTACCCTAGGCAGAATCCAACTGATCACCTCTGAGCACGGGAACAACTCAGGTCTTGTGGCTACTTTCATAAGAGTCGATTTCTCAATGTTTGCATATATAGTCAGCTCTTCGAATCTTGCATCAGGCACGTTCTGATTTGCAATCATCTTGTATATCTCACCCCATTTATAATCCGGTTCAACCCCGGTGATAGCTTTGGTATCTTCATATATGTATTGAACCTTGGTGATGATTTCAACCTCTGGTTCTCCTTCGACAACTGGAGCCTTCTTCTTTTGTCTTTTAGACATATCTTCTTCGGAGCAATCACCCTGTCATAAACATAGCATGTTCTTATACCATTTATCTTTTACCATGTGAAACAATAATAACAAAACTGTATCAATTTATTTACCTCTTCCATATACATTCTGAAAATGAAATATACACAGTATTAATGCATGAAAAGAAACATGACAAGGCAAAAAAGAAAATCCTGCAGGTTGTGCTTAAAATCCTCTAAGTCCACTTTCGGTAACCAAGATCACAACCCCGATAGAACAGACTCTTCATTTTAATCCATATTGTATCTGAGCTAACTAAAACTCCTTCAATAAAAGCATGAACCACAATGTTGCTACTACTAATCTTCAAAGCGCTTAGACACTATACTATGCTCCTCGTCTTGAAAAATCCTAACTAGACCAATACACTGAAAACCTCCTCCGTCCCACAAAAATAGGGTAAATGCATACAATAATTTAAACCCCCCCCTGATCTGCCATGCATTACCAAAGAATGGGTGGTCCAGACAGTGTAACCCTTTTCTGCACCAACCATTAAATCTTTCAGATAGGAGGAAAGTATACATAACGGCTCAATCATGCGGGCTCGAAAGAAAACTCGCTCAAGCAAACTGGAATAGTTAAATTCCTCGACCTTAAAATGTTATGCAAGTATACAACGAAGAAAAAATAAGCTTTAAGGGGGCAAACCTAAACTCATGCAAAAACCTAAGCAGGAAAAACCCACGGTTCCAATCCATGAATAAGAATCAAACAACAACGCTGTAGTTTGCCTACCTAGAAAAACCACAGTGCAGTTGACGGGATGACCCAAAACCTCCATGGTAGCACGCTAACGAGTGAAATTCAACAGCTGGGCACATGAAACAGCTCAATCGACAAGGACTAGAGTAGACACGATTTTCAACAAGGATAATAATAAAATAATGCTCCACCTCTATATATAAACCCTCGGTAAAAGAATCGGCAAGAAAAATCCCTATCGACAGTCGAAAGCTCTAAACGTCGGGCGAAAATTTCAATTAATAGCCGCAATGGTGGGCTACAAACAAACTACAGGTCCTGCTAAACTATTAAGTCTATCGGCGTCAGAGACTCTTAATGCTAAGTGTCGGAGCTTCAGACCTAAGCATTTCCACAATGTCAATGATACCAAGTACTAAAAGCTAAAGGTCGGTAGTTGAAAACACTAGATGTCAGGAGGATAGTCTGAATGATAGCCGCAACGGCAGACTTACGAACTACTATGGATCCACGATAGCATAAAACCTATCAGCGATCGGAAGGTCTAAAGGTTAAAGGCAGGAACTCCAAATCTTAACACTTCTGCAGTGTCAACAATTCAAACCTAAACGCTTCCGTAGTGTCGGCGATGCCAAGCACTATCATCATGACGGTTATGTATCAAAGATCAGAAACGTTAACCACTAAAGTGTTGGCAATTGGAAATTCTCTCATCAATTTACTTCCAAAACGGCGGTGGCGTAAAGGACAAGTCTTCCGATAAAATCTCGACACTCATTTCGATTGCGATAAAAGCAAGGTTGTTGATAGTTAAAAAAATGTTTGAGAAATAAAACAAGAAGGAGATAAAACACGGATCGGCAAGAAAAAGGTATGTCCATCAGGACGTTCACTGTTTGCCTTCCGAAACGTCAGTGGCATAGAGGACTAATGCCCCGGCTCGTTCTTCAACAGACTCCCGACAGTGATAAGAAAATCATCAAAAAAAATCAAACGTTAAGATCTAAAAAATAAAAGAAAACTCCACAGTCTTTTATGTATTGGCTAGACAAACGACAATGCTAGATTAAAGGAAAAAATTTGACATTACTTCTAACTTCAAAAGATCAAAATTTATAGCAAAGGAATGACAAATTTCAGGAAACCAAACAATCCCAGGGTAGATAAAATTAAGAGGAGGGTCCAAAATTTTCAAAAAAAACATTGGGAAAAGGTTGTAGCTACAACACATGTATAGGTTTTTTCTTGATACATCTTCTACCTGAGGATTGACAATCCTCCACACCCTGTTCAACTTGTATTACAGCCTATGGTGCCCCTGCTTAATTAGTTAGTCTTGTTTTCCTTTCTCAGTTGTCTTAATTAGTTCACAATTCATATTAATGTTTGGCTAAATCATTCTCGGTGCTTTCATCTTGCAGACTGGACATTTAGAAGAACATTGGGGCTTTTAAAACCCTTGAAGATGGATTTAAAAGAGATCTGGAGGAAATTGCAAAGAACTGCATTAAGGATGGTGGCATAATTTTTATAGGTTTAGGGGCTTCTTTTGACAAGGTTATTAATGATTATAATGTAAAACATAAATTTCCTCATTCATGTGAGAAACAATCTTAGCCTTCATCGTGGCCATGCCCATTTCTGCCCCACCCAAATCCTTCAATCATTGGATCTAAAAATTAGAACCCACAACATGCATGGCTTGCTTCATCGTATACAGTTTTAGAAAATATACCTTCCCTTTTATTTGAAAGGGTTTTCGACACACGACAAAATACATCCCACTTTATGAGCTCTAGAGTTAGGGTTTCCAACACACGACAAAATACATCCCACTTTATGAGCTCCAGAGTCACTTTTGTGATCATTCATACACATTAATAAATTTATCTTATGTATCTTTCGTATAGAAAATTTGTATTTTCTGATTTTTGAAGTTTTTTACATTGATAAACTGCATTTGAGAACAATGTGGCCCAGATTAACGGTTCTAAGAGAAAACATAGCACTCAGAAGATGTCTTCAAATGCAGTTTGAAATTTGTGATTTAAGAAGTTATTCATCCAAGGTCCTTGAAGACTTCATATCTCTATGCTAATGTAAATCCTGTAGGTTGTCTGTAACAAATATAAATATTATAAATATTAACATTTTATACTAAGTAGGTTAATTAGGGTAATTAATTAATTGCTCAAGAGGTGACTTGAAAAGTCACCCCCTTTACCACTTAGGGTATAAAATACCTAACACCAATTCCTATAAAACATCTTTTATCTATCCAATTATCAATATATATTTCTCCTATTAATGGCTTATCGAATATTCTAGGTGTTCTGGTAATATTGATTTTGTGAAGTGAATAAATATTCACTTCATTTGGTGTCAGAGCTAGTTTGTGATCCAGGCCTTTGGCCATATAGTGATTTTTAATCATAATCCTAGGGAGTCCCTAAATTTATGGTCTTCGACCAAGTAAAAAAAGAAAAAAAAATCAAAAGAAAAAATAAAAAGGAAGAAGTAAAAAAAAAAGAGAGAAGAAGAAGGAAGATTACCATAAAAAGGAAGGTAAAAAAAAAGGTAAGGTGGTTTATCCACCCACGGTTTTGTTTTAATAAGTGGTTTTTTAATTCTAGGGTTTGAACCCTAAGTCCCATCCCATCCATAAAAAATATATATCAATAATACTATTAGTAATAATAAAACTTATTATTGTTATATATTTTTCAAAAACCTTTCAACCCAATTCACAAAAAATATATAAACTATATTATTATTTTTAAATAATAATTGGTAATATATTATATTTGCTATTACTAAATTTTTAATAATAGTAGTAATTAATAATAATAATAATAATAATAATAATAATAATAATTACTTAATAATTATTATTTAATAATTGTGTTATTTACAATTATTATTTTATACAAGAAGGAAAAAGAATCAAAGAAGATATTAAAAGAGACATATTGAGAATTATTACAGCTTTTGTATCTACCATTCTACAAGAAAAGAAGACAAAAGTGAAGTAAAAACATAGTCGCAAACAATGGCACCTACATATTTGGAAATGAAGTCACGGCTACAAACAACACTGGATGAGTTAGAGAAATATAAGGCGATCAATAAAAGTCTACAAGCTAAGGATGACACGCAAAAGTGGTTGAAAGAGTGGAAAGACAATGAGAATCACCGCTTATGGAATCAAAATCGATAGCTCGAACGAACCATAAGACATAACAAGAAAATGTTATCTGATTGGGATAAAGAAATTTCATGTTTAAAAATTCATAATCAAAACCTAGAAGACCAGATCAGAAAGTCAAAAAATGAGAACAAATCACCATATGAAAGTGATAATGATTTAGAAGAAGAAATAAAACATCTAAACAAGCTCATCATGGAAAAAGATGTTGAATTAGCGTAAGTCTGGTGAAGTTATAAAATCAGGAAACAAAGTTATGGCATCGTCAACAGTAAAAAGAAAAACTTTAGCAGCAATATGACAACAGTAAGAAGACACATAAGTTGGAACTAACCAAAGTCAACAATGTGTTATCAAGCAATACCGAAGAGATTGTTTTATTACAAAATCATAACAAAACATTGATTACAAAGATTAAAAAAATGAAACACAATAATAAGAGGGAACACTCCGGTGAAGACCTCGAAGGAAGAATACTGGAAAAACAAGAAGAAAACCAGTGTCTAAATAATCGTAATCATGAACTAGAGAATCAAATCAAGAAATTAGAAATTGAAAAAAAGTCACAAGATGAAAGAATCGAAAAGATTCATAATCATAACAATCTACTAGAGAACCAAGAAGCACAAATACAGGAAAATGCATCCAAAAATCAAATCGAGGAAGTGAAGACAGTCCTCGCCGTAGTCCAAAAGAAAGAAAAACAAAAACACATATACCTTTCATACATCCTAATTATAATCGCCATTTGACCAACGACGGGATCAAAACAAGCACTCACAAAAGAATCATGTTGACAGGCGAAAAGACCAACATGCTAAGCAACAATTGAAACAACTCGTTCCACAAAATGATCTCAGAGCTCTGATAAAAGTAGATATCGGATGGACCACAGCAGATACGATGCGACAATTCTCCTTGGGAATTCTTAACTCGTATCGTCTAATTTCATCAAGTGTCACAATTACAAAAAGGAAAGGATCCCGAGACAACAGTTCAAGGGAATTCAGACATTGTTGTCGATACAAGATTTGAGGACAAACCTTCCCTTAAGGGGAAGGCAATGTAACAAATATTAACATTTAATACTAAGTAGGTTAATTAGGGTAATTAATTAATTTCTCAAGAGATGACTTGAAAATTCACCCCCTTTACCACTTAGGGTATAAAATACCCGACACTAATTCTTGTAAAACATCTTTTATCTATCCAATTGTCAATATATATTTGTACTATTAATGACTTATCGAGTATTCTAGGTGTTTTGGTAATATTGATTGTGTGAAGTGAATAAATATTTGCTTCATTGTCCCTGTTTCAAATATAATAAATTTTGTAGGTTGTCCTTGTTTCAAATATAATAAATCCTGGAGGTTGTCCTTGTTTCAAATTTACTATTATAGGCATAGTCATCAGAGGAAATTTCAATTTAAAATGGGTCTTCCAAAAATAATACAAATTCATTGTCATCATGTATTAGCCAATAAAAATGATTTAAAATTAAAAAATGGAGCACCTCTTAAACAATTTTTTAATATAAATTTGGGGATAGGTATCATAAAAAAACTACTTTTTTTGCTCATATTTTCGACTTATCTCCTTGTGTTTTTACCTAAATTTCAATTAGGAGAGCCCGTTGGATGCGGAATTAAATTACGCATCCAACGGGTACCAACTCGGCACACTTTTGATGGGCCACGCTACCCAAAAAACAAGAAATACCTGAAAAAATGTGGCCCATCAAAAGTATGCCGAGTGGGTACTCGTTGGATGCGAAATTTAATTCCACATCCAACGAGCTCTCTCGATCAAAATTTAGGTAAAAACACAAGGAAATATGTCGAAAATACAGACAAAAAGGTAGTTTTTTTATTTTTTAACTCAAAAATTAATAAATATTATTTTATTATTTTAACTATTATTTTATTAATTTTCCTTAGGAGGCCCATTTTGAGTTGAAATTTCCTCTAATGACTTCACAGCAATTGAATCACTCATTGTTTTGTTATTTTTAAGATATTTATTATTTTACCATTGAGGACATTGTGGAGCCTCTTCTTAGATAAAAGTTAGAGAAAAATGTGCCTAGAAGGAACCTAGAAAACCTTGAAATTTAAAGGTTCTTTATATTTTAATTTAGTTACAGTTTTATAATGAATTGATCATGTTCATTTTTTTTTGTTGTTTTTAAATTATTATTTTAAATTGGCCCTTGAATTATGCAGTTTTTTTTGTACTTCTTAGTATCTTGTTCAATTTTAGTTTGTGGGAATTATTATCTTTACTGTAATCTATGTTTAATATAAGCTTAAAGTCAATTTCGTGATCAAATTTTACTTGAGTTAAAGAAAGTAATGTCTTTGATGTGGGCAAATTGTGACACCATAAGTTTTTTGTTTACTGTATTGAGAATAAACATGTTACAGACATATTTAGATGACATCCTTTCCCTTTTCTCTCTATTATTATGGACTTTACTTGCTTCTTACCATTTTGTGTATTGATTTTTTCATTTTGCAGTCACCCACAAACATTCATCACATGAAGCTTCAAAAAAAAGGTGCGTATCTAAAACTTTGTATATGCCCATTATTTTTCAATTTCTTTTGGTTTAAAGTGCAACTCATGCAATACCATGAGTTGATATTGAAATGAGCTCATATTGTTAGTATGTTCGTTCATATCTAAAGTGTAAGTTTATGTTGTGTAGAGGTGTTTTTCTCTTTTGGTTTAAAGTGCAACTCATGCAATACCATGAGTTGATATTGAAATGAGATCATATTGTTAGTATGTTCGTTCATATCTAAAGTGTAAGTGTATGTTGTGTAGAGGTGTTTTTCTTGGGAAAGAAGAGAACAAAGTGTATCGGTCAAGCATAGAGGCTTTCCTACAGAAGGTACAAGAAACTGTTTTTTTCTTTCTTTCTTCTGGCAAGCATCATATGGGTGAAACCTAATGTAAATATGTTAGTGTTAATTACACCTCTTGATTCAGTAGGGGCATTGAGTAACCACAAAATAGAGGCAACAGAGCTATGGCATGAAGCTCAAAGTACTCCACCACTCAACTCAATTCACCAAAGAAAATTCTCTTGTTGTAATAACTTTTTTTGGTATGAAGAATGTTGATTAGAGTTATGAAACAGGTGCTAATATGAATGGTTTTCCATTCCACCAAACTTATATAAGAGATGTCCATTAATATCCGTTAATCTATTGTAAATTTGGAAATCATGCAATGCATGGATATCATTGGCATGATTTGATTTTGAAATGTTAACTCTGATATTTCTTTAACCAATATATATTTAGAAATTGTTTTGTTTTGTTTTTTATATTTATTGTGTTCAAAAATGCATCTCAACGGTTTTTTCAATGGAAGGGTTATAAATAATGCCTTACCAGTAATCAGAAACCATGTGAGTTTATAAATTATTTTTCGTTCTTTTCATTAAAAATTAGCTTGTAGATATTCATCCCACATAGGACATTTCCAAACACTTATTTGGTTAAGTTGATCACATTCCAGGTTGTGTATGAGCATGGTGATCAAGACGCATTTGATATGCCAAAGATGATACAGAATTTTGGCATTACCATTCCTCCAACTCAGGTTTTCTTGAATGTTATAATTTTAATTACAAAGGATGAAAAAAGTTTGGAATGAAAATTGTTTGTCATCCTTCATTACTTTGAATGGTATGTTTTAAAGAGTATTTTGTATGTGATATTTCTATATTTATTTGAAAATTGCAAGTTTTTTTTTAGAGAAAGCAACTTGCTGATAATTGATATATAGATTCATTTGTTAACATGAGGTTCCTTGCAATCTAAACTTTGATTTTAAGTTTAATGTTTTTTTACTTTGAAAAAAATTATTATGTTTCACTTATTACTATTGATTTCTTCAAACAATCCTCATTTACAATGCATCAATTCATGACGAACCAAAAAACATTTTTATGTAATGATATGACTCATATTTTTGAAAATTAACCAGTTTATTTTATTGAATAAAAAATCTCAATCAACCTCAAGAATTATATTCTTCTAAATGTCCTTTTAAATAAAAAGATATTTCAGAAAAAATAATCGATCCATGCAATAAAATAAATACAAAATTATGGAGAATATAAAGAATAAACACGATTACTTAAATCTATATACAAGTTATTTTTTTATTTTCTTAAATGTTTTGAATGATTTATCTAACCAATTTTCTTGTATCCCGTTTTGATTCCTTACCATTTCATTGCAAAAAGATTTTTGTTTTATGTTTTACTTTGTTTGGTTTCAGGATATATATATATAATTTTAACTATGTTTTAAAGTGTAATATTTTTTTTCTTTTTAATCATAATAATAAGAATATATTTGTGGCATGAATGGACATAATTACTGTAAATGTAATTTATGCTACTAAATAAATAGAAATTGCAATTTAAAAAAATAAAGTTAAGTATATGTATTATGAATTGATATATATTTTCCTCTTAATGATAATGACATTTATGTTATGAATTGACATAAATACTTGTTTTTAGTGTAAGCACATGAAAAATGTAAATATAATTTATGTTTTCAATAAATAGAGATTGTATTTTTTTTAAAATTATATTATAAATTGAAATAATGCATCTTCTTCTTAAGATAAAAGTAAGTAAGAAGTTTATTTTAATTCTTAATTTTTCTAATAAATATGGTAATTTTGTTTAAAAAATCTTAAATTATGTAAAATTGCTATTTATGTCAATAGAGCAGTTTTTTAAATTGAGGATTCTCTAGAATGTTTCACAAGGTACTTTTATTATTATGCTGGAAAAAATTGCTAATGGAAGCAATGGCGAGATAACGAATAAAAAAGAAAGTTGGTGGGATGGCACCTACGGAGAGACTCTGCTATGGTTCTGGAATCCAACTGAGCCTGGCTCAATCTAGTACCAACCAGGTTAAAAAGTGGAAAGTATCGTATCCGTCCTAAAATCCATAGCTCTTTTTCTCCTGTGGTGTCCAAAAATTATCAAAAAATCCATAGCTCGGTTCCTCCCAGGTTTTTTTTTGTTGGGTTTAATCTTGTGTCTTGTTTTCGATGGGTTGCCACCGTTCGACTGGGAATATCCCTGGTGTCTCTCCCGTCTCATCTACTTCTCACATGGGATCGGGGATTGCACCTCTTTTTGTCAAATTTGAGGGTCGTGTTCTCTTTGGGGACGGGGATACATGCGATGTTAACATATGTAATTCTGATTTTTGTGCCCCTTCACGTGGTGGAGCCTCGTCCATTAGCAAGAAAATTTGTGCGGTCTCTAGTGGTCGACCTAAATTTGAAAAAGCCCAGAAAGGAAAGCACCTTCGCGTTTTGGGCAGGGATGTCACCATGGATTTAGTTCCAGCTTTGTCCCTTAGGTCGTTGGTGGGAAAGATGGATTTTATTAAAATTTCTAGAGTCGATCTTCTGGCTTGGATCCGTGATGTTTGGAAACCATTCATCAAAAACATTCCTTGCATTTTGTCCTTGGTGAATGGATGGTTTGTCTTCCATTTTCTTTCTGAATAAGATCAAAGGACGATTGAGGAACATTTTTGGGTTAAGGATAAAGGTTCGCTGGTTCTATTCAGATGGTCAGTTAAGTTCGATCCTACTTCAGCCGCTCTACCTAAGCAGCATTTATGGGTGATATTGCCTAGTTTCCCTATTTTATGTTGGAACCTTAAGGGTTTCCAGGCGGTGGCCAACTCGATTGGTAAATTTATTCATATTGAAGACTCTCACCTTCTGGGTTCTGATCATATAGCACCCCATGTGTTGGTTGATATGGATATGGATCTTGGTCTCCCTAGGGAGCTGGAGGTATTGGACATTCTAAAGCTTAATGTCACTTAGCTGACACAAAGGAGGTTGGAATCCTATTACCTTTGGTGGGTTTAGATCCAGTTGGTGATGTTTGCTTCCCTCTGCCACTAGACCATGTGACGAATCATACTTTCTTGGGCAAAGTAAAAAACTCATTCCCTCTTCTTATGAAATTCTTAACAAAGAACGAGATCTCTGGTCATCTCTCTTTAGAGGATGGCTCGGCAGGCACGGTCATGGAGTTGGCTTCATCTAATGCAAGCATCATTCCTCCAATGGATGTGATATCAGGTCATCTCCCTCTTGAGGATGGATTGACAGACATGGTCGCGGAGTTGGCTCCATCTGGTACAGGCATCATTCCTCCTGAGTTTTGTCATGAAGCTACGAGTTATGGTGGGGTGGCTGGTGGTATGGTATCGAAATCCCAAATAGCACCTAGCTCTGGTGCTCACGAGGAGGGCTCTTTGTTTAGCATGGATGACTTCCCCTTCTTAGCCAAAGACTCTTCAGGTCCCCTCCCTTTCCATATTTTGAGCTCCCCTGTTACCGATGAACTCCCCTCCTCACCTCTGGGTCCATAATATTTGAAACATTTGACCACATTTGCTAGATGCTCCATTGATGCTAAGTCTATGGACATTGCTTCCATCCGCAGACCTTTTGTTACGATCAGAAAATATTAAAAAAAGGGTAGAGATCTCTATAAATCTCCCACATCTCTTGGATCTGATGATGTTGAGAATATTTGTTTAAACCCTCGTCTCACCTCCTTGTACAATAAAGGTCTCCCAAAGGTTGTGGTTTCCTCTCTGTCCAGGTTCTTAGAGATTCCATAGCCCCCCTTGGTGCCTAAATGATCCTTGTGTCCTTTAATGTGTCGGGGTTAGGCAGTGGACCCAAAAGGTTTATCCTTAGGAGTTTTTTAGATAGATTCAAGCCTAGTATTGTCCTACTTCAAGAGACAATGACTGATGGGGTTTCGGCGTGTGACTACTTCCTCAAAATGAAGCCGTCATGGCATGTTTCTGCCTGGGATTCATGTGGTTGGTCGAGTGGGAGTTTGGTTTCTTGGAACCCTCTGGTGGATAACTTCAAATATTTTTTGTCCATGGTGGGGATTATGATGGAAGGTCATATTTTTGGTTATGATAAGCTTATCAAAGTGCTCAATATATACGCCCCCTATAGCAATAGACAGGAATTCTAGGATGGCGTTTTCAACTCAGATATTTTGGATGATAACTCTCTCATTGTTGCGGGAGATTTTAACTTGACTCTATCTCTGGATGAATTATGGGGGGATGGAAATTCTGATGATCCTATTATTGTTTTCTTTAAATCTAAGTTGGAATGTGATCTTGTAAGAAATCCATGACTGCATCTCCATTTACTTTGCGTAACGGAATGGCCTCGACCCATCTGGTGAAGTAGTCAGTTGCCGTCAAAATGTGCTTGTGCTGCAAGGAAGAATTTGGGTTTATCTCTCCAATGATATCAATCCCCCATTGTTCGAATGGTTCTGTTATCATCACTGGTTTTAAAGGCCCTGCTGCTTTAGCTTGTCTTCCACCACCTCTTTGACAAGCATCACACTTTCTGACATGAGCATGAGCATCCTTAAACAGTGTACGCCAGTAATACCCGGATCTGAGAATCTTATGAGCTATTGTATCTTCGAAAAAATGACCTCTAGTAGGTCCATCATGCAATTCTATTATGACCCTCTTTCCATCTTCCTGTTCTAAGCATCTGAGAAAAACTCCATCATAATTCTTTCTGAACAATACTCCATCAATTATCTGATATGAAGCTGATTTAAGGCATAATTCTCTTCGTTGTTTGGAATTCCAATGTTCTGGAAAATATACTTCTTGAAGGTAATGAACTAGGTCTCAGTACCAAGAATCTGGAACTATGAATAGAGGACATACATCCACCATATGTAACTCAACTTCATTATCCCAACTGTTTTCTTCATTGTCTTTACCTTCAGCCATTAGTTTACACAATCCTTGTCCTTTTACTATGGATGTTGGTTTGAACTCAAGATCATGTTATTGTAAGGTGGTTACCCAGTTGCCTCTTCTTTCTCCTAATTCATTTTGTACAAAAAGAGATCTTACAGCTGGGTGTCGAACTACCGTCCTTAGTGTGATTCTTAACTATGTATGGCCTGAATTGATTTACCGTTATAAAAACTGCATAAGCTTGTTTATCAATAGCTGGATAATTCAATTCAGCTCCCTGCAGACCAGTGCTCATAAATGATATGGGGTAGTCATCTCCCCCATCTTCCTTCTATGTAAGAACCGATGCTAATGAATTATCGGATGCAAAAGTGTACAGAATAAAATCTTTTTTGAAATTCAGACTTTTGAGTGATGGCGCATGAGCAATAAATGTTTTTATCTTATTGAATGCGTTCTTTTCCATATCAGTCCATATAAATTGTACACTTTGTTTAAACATTTGCTGCAAATGTTTGACAATTTGAGCAAAATTTGGTAGAAACCTTCACACAAAATTGATTGTCCCCATGAATGATTGCATACCCTTTTTGTTATGGGGTAAAGGGATTTGTTCTATGGCTTTAATCCTTTTTGGGTCTATGGATATCCCTTTCTTAGAAACAACATGACCCAGTAGCTTTCCTTCTATGACCGCAAACACGCATTTCTTTGGATTCAGTGAAATACCATATTTCCGACAATGCTCAAAAATTTGTTTCAGATGGAATGCATGTTCCTCTCTCTTTTTTGAAAATATTGTGACATCATCGAGATATACCACAACACTACAGCCAATCAGACCGTGGAAAGCTATATCCATGGCCCTCTGGAAAGTAGCTCCAGCATTAATGAGTCCAAAGGGCATTCTCCTATAAGCAAAAGTTCCCCACTTGGTTCTGAATGTGGTTTTAAGCCTATCCTCTTTAGATACTAATACTTGATTATAGCCAGAGAATCCATCTAATAATGAAAACAATTCAAAACCTGAAACCATCTGCAGTATTTGCTCCATGGGTGGGACTGGATAATTATCTTTATCTGACGCATGATTAAGGTTTCTGAAATCTACACAGAGCATGATTTCTCCTGACTTTTTCCTTACTGGCACAAAATTCGAAACCCATTCCAAATGTCTGACTTTGAATATAATTTTAGCATCCAACAATTTTTTTACTTCACTTTGAATTAAAGGTTCCAGCTTCGGATGCATTTTCCTCAAAGGCTGTTGGTAAGGCTTGACTCCAGCTTTAATCGGGATGACATGTTGTATATTATTTATGTCATACGTTTTAAGCTCTTCATATGTCCAGGAAAACACATCTTTGTACTATTTGAACAGACTAATGAACTTACTTCTTTCACCAGGAGAACAACACTTTCCCAAATTTACATATCTGGGTTTAGCTTCAGTCCCCAAATTTATTAGCTCAAATTGCAAGGATGAGCTATGAGTCTTGACATTTGCTAGATTTCTGAACTTGTTGTTTAAATCAAACATTCGTTCCAAGGTCCTGACTCCCTTAGGAATAAAGTTCCCAAATTTTAATTCTGCTTGATGCTCTTCATCATCTATTATTGCTCCTTTAAAAATCTCATCATTCATCAAGCATTCCAAAATTTGTCGATCATCGTCAAAAACCCGTAGATTGGTGATCATATCCAAAATAGAAGGCCTTAAAAGTAATTCAATAGATCATCTATTATTATAAGGTAATAGCCTTGCAACTGAGGTAGCTAGTAAATCAGCTGCTGCATTCTTTAATCTAGGAATGGACATAATATTGAATGCATGAAAATTTATAAGCAAATCCCAAACTTCATTTTGATAGGCTTTTAAATGTGGTGAAATACAGTGTATCTTATTTCAAATTTGCTCAACAACAATTTCAGAGTCTCCATATACTTTCATATTTTTCACTTGCAGTTCTATTGCCTTTTAAGTCCCTGAACTAGTGCTTCATACTCAGCTGTATTATTTGTACATTCGAATTCTAATCTACAAGAAAGAAAATGTTTATTTTTCCTTGGATCAATCAAGACACAACCAACTCCTGATCCTTCCAATGTTTTAGATCCATCAAAATAAAGGGCCCAAAAACTATCTACTTTTACTGAACTTGAATTAAAAACTACATCTGAAACTAAATCTACTATTTTACAGTCAATCTTATCATCCCGTGAAAATCGGAGGAGACCGGGCTGAGTGTCAGGTATACTGATGGCTTCTTCAGTTTGGTAATTTCCTCGTTCTAATTCAATGAAGTAATTTCCAAAACAAAAAGTTTACTGGGTCATTCTTTCCCTCTAACTGAGTAACATTGTATTTCATTTGAGATTCTCTTACTACTTTTATCTGATTAGGACTTCCCTTATGAGATAACCATAAATGTGACCAATTTGATGTGAAGTATCCATCTAGCCTTGCCAACCAGTCTTGACTCAAAACCGGTCCATAAGCATTTGGTATGTCTGTTACTACAATGTCGATGTACTGACATACCCTCTCATCTGCAGATAACTGAATGAGAACATCTTCCATTTCCCCTATTACTTTCACAGTTGTCCTGTCTAACTGAAGAACCTGCCAAGTAGATGTTTTAGGTTTTCCATTGATCTTCTTGCAGACTGAAAGTGGCATAACATTGCCTAATGCTCCTGAGTCTACTAAACAGTTGTGCACATTATAGTTGAAAATCTCAAAAGTTAGGAGAAATGTTGGGGTTTTATACTTAGACTTACCTCCCACACTTGCTTCACCAATTTATTCTTCAGGTTGGTTGTCAATGGGAAGCTCTTCTTCTGGTACCTCAAGTGCTTTTAACAGTTTCTCTTTATGTTGAGGTACATTACACATTTCAAACAATGAGATATTTGCCTTAGCTTTTTTAATGTCTTCCACAATATCATACCCCATATCATGCTCTTTGATATTCTTCTTAACATGATCAATCTTATCTTCAATAGGCTTCAGAGGTATGTTAATTGTCTTCGGATCTTGACTTGAAATGGTAAATTCAAGTATTTTAACAATTGAAGTGTTCTTTTGTATTTTTCTCATATTTTCTTGAAGTTTCTTGATCTTAGGAAGTATTGACTTGTCTTCTTTTAACAAACTCTAACTTCTTGTTGTCACATTAATTTTTGATGTTTCATCTTGTTGCAGAGAATCTTCTTCTTCTGTATCAAACATTGAGACATAATCCCATAAAACCAAAGTATCTTCCTTTTGTTTTTCTGTATATTGATTATCTTTTTCTTCCTCTTTACCAGTTTCTGTCAGTTTGGAATCCAATAATTGATTCATTACCAGTGTCATAGAATTTATCCATAGGGGGGAATTCTTCTCAGAATGAGGTTGTTGATAAAAAGTACAAAAATTATCCATGCCTACATCAGTTAAATTCATTGTTGCAGGACTGTGTGGAGGAGGCTTAGGTTGACTGTTGTCTTCCCTTTTCTTATAATAAGGCTTATATGATTTATGAGCTTCTTCTCTTTCTCTAAATCTATCACTCTGTTGGATAACTTTTGCATCATCTTCGATATCCCTTCAAAATCTTGTGACTGCTCATCCTTAGTCTTAGTCAGTAATAAAGGTTTCTTGTTCCAAAAGTCTTTTCTTCCTACTACACAGGGTAATTTTCTATGTTTTCCATCTCAGCCTCCACCTTCTCAGCTTCTTCATAAGTTTCTGCTAATGTAGGTCTCACTGGTCTCTTGGAAAACATGGCCAGATCAAGCCCAAGAGCTGAGGTATAGTATTCTATCAGAGCATTTTCAGATGGCTTATTTACTATAATAAAATTGTTTAGGTAAGCAGCAAATCTTTGAGTGAAATCATGTACTTTTTCTTTTATTTCTTTCTTTAGAGCACATAACCCTTTCATTAAGGCTGCATGAGTTTTTTGAACTGCATATTTACTTCTAAACATTCTCTAAAATGTGTTCCAATCCATGATTGAATTTGCAGGAAGTACAAAATACCATGAGGTTGCTTTTCCTTTCAGAGTGTGGGGAAACAATCTACACACTACATCTTCATGCTCCCCAGCTCATAATCCTTCTATAGCCAAGTAAAAACTTTGTAAATGATCATCTACCAAAAATCCTTCACGTGGTTCAAACTTGGGTAACATCTTGTCAAAAGCTTGAGGCAAATCATGCAAGGGAGGTTTCAAATTTAAAGGCGACCTAGCTCTCCAAGCAGGCGGTGGAGGTGGTTGGTTTGCATTTACATTAGCCATGATTCTGAGTGGAGAATGAGGTTGTGAATGAATAGGGGTCCGACAAGGTGAACAGTAAGGTGAGTATGGATCCAATTGATTCAAAGGTTGGTCAACTTCTTGTAAGGATTGTTCTACCATTTCTTCAAAATCTTCTACCAACACCGAGTCTTCTAATTGAGGGCGATATTTCTTCTGATACTCTCTTCTAGGTAAGACAGAAATGATAGGTAATCCTCCAATATTTTTTGCTATTGGAATATAATATGTCGATATTATACGTTATTGTAAATATTAGGAATATGAAGAGACTCTCGGATGTGTGATCCCAAGAGTCATCGTAGATGTATAAATGAAGGCATTCTATGGAGAAATAATGAATTTGGGAGTTATTTCACCTGACAGTGGTACCATAGCTCCATAACTGCTACCTGCCAGTCTGCCTGTCATAACTCCTGGCTACATTTTAGTCCTGGCAATTTTCCTGCCAGACCTCCGTTCTAACCTTTGTCGTATTTCAAGCTTCCTGCACATCGCCAGTCTACCATATGCGTTCTCATGCATGGTCCAATCTCGGTTGAGGAAATTTTGAGAGTTCTGTTGAGTGTATTATTTACCATGTTGTGCATTGAGGTATAGAACGATATTATTAACCCTAATCCTTTCACACCGAAGTTTTGTGTTGCGACCTTCTTTTGTGTTTTTTTTTCAGTTCATTATCTCATTATGTATTTGCATTGTTGAGGGATCCTCCACCTGCAATTGTGAACTACGTCAGGTCTATGTTCAACCTTGGAGGGCCGTGAGCCAACCCAATTTCTAAATCTGCGACGATTGAAGAGATCACGGCTGTGATTTCTGGAATAGATGCGTTCTGGCTACATGATATGAATCAAATGGTTGTTGTGACCTCTGTGTTGAAGATGGAATCCGTGATATGCTGATTCATTGAATACTGGTGAGAGATTGTTGGCAGAATATTCACGCCATTACCAATTGCATGAAGACCGTGAAGACTGCGTTGACATTGTCTGCGTTGAGGACTGAAGTGTTGAAGCTTAGAGTTGAGGATTGACCTCGTCATTTGCTTACTGTTGCAAGCTATCTTGTTTTGTCAGTGTTGGAGTCTCATTGCCGTGACCACAAGACTTCTTACCAGTGCAACTAGATTGTGAAGCGTGTTGCTGAAGGCTGCGTTCTATCTTGTTGACAAGAAGGTTGCATTCTAATCTCTTGAAGAAAGCCTGCTTTTCTTTGACCTGCGACCTGCTCCTTTGCATTGGTGAGAGATTGTTTTCTACTAGTTTGAAATCCATTGAAAGCATATTTAAAGTTGGTATTGTAGGCTTGAGAGGATTAAGTTTGTATTTCAAAGTTTGTATGACAATAGTAGAGACATTGACATTGTTGTAAAGCTTGAGGAAGGTGGCAGAGACTTAGACCTGCACCTTTACTCTTTCTTCTTTTTCTCCTATTGTTTTAGTTGCAAGATTCAATCATAGAAGATGTAATCTATATCATCTGTAGTTGGTTCCACTCTCACTGGCAAAGACACTTATCCAGAATGGTGGAGGAAGATCAAATCTACCTTCATCTACCATGACCTTTGGGACGGTATTTACGAAGGCACCACAATAGAGACAGAAGTTGGAGGGCCCATAACCAAAGACCCAGGACCTCCAAAATCCGAGAAAGAGAAGGCCATTTGGAAAACAAAAGACAAGAAAGCTTTAGTGGTAATCACTGCCACAATCAGTGAAGAGGTGAGCCAGCACATATTGCCTACAATGTCATGTTTTGAAGCACTAAAAACATTAAAAGATCGGTATGATTCACACTCTAAAATGGAATTTATTCAACTAATGCTAAAACTATTTAGTTTAGAAGTAAAAGACAATGATCCCATGTTACTTGCCTCTGAAATCAAAGCTATCATGCACAAGATTCAAGCCTCTGGTATGAAACCAGATCTTCCCCTTGCAGCATTTGTAAAATCTTTGTATCCTTCTCACTCCAACTATCTTGAGTCATTGCAAGCAAGTGACAAGTTCAAATCATTGACATTTGACACCCTGGTAGAGAAGATAACTGACAGAGAGAAAGCTTTTGGTAAGAAGACAACTGAGCATTCTGGAGAATCACTTTGCTTTGCTCAAAATGCAAAGAACCACACCAAAGACCAATCCAAAGATCATCCCAAAGGAGAAAGTAGCAAGAGAGGCAGAGGAAGAACAAACTTCAGAGGTAGAGGAGGCAGAAACAACTCCAACAAAAGATCAGATTTGAAGTGCAAGCATTGTGGAAAGATTGGACACACAGCAGATCAGTGTTGGGCTTCGTGGGACTCCATCAAAGACATACATAACTAGAATAAAGATGATAACAAGAACCAAGATGCTAGTAAATATTCAGATTCTGCTCATTGTATTGTTGCACATTGTAATCTTGGTATTAATGAAATGACTTCACTTTCATCTTACACAGATTGTTGGCTACTTGATACTGGTGCAACATCACACATGACTTTTAGAAAAGACTATTTTGAAGAACTTAATGAAACAATAAATGGCATAGTTTAATTTGCAGATAAGTCAAGTCTTAAACCAAAGGGAATGGGCACCATTCGGCTGAAGATGCCTAGATTCCCTGATTTCTTGTTGAAGAATGTTCTTTATCTTCTAGAGTTGCAGAGAAGCCTGCTGTCCTTGGTGCATATTTGACAGCAAGGCCATTCCATCCACATGTTTGATGGAATCATAGAAATAATAAATTCCTCTGACAACCAATTCATCATGACTGGATACGAAGATGGGAAGCTGTTGAAGCTAAAGGGTTCATCTGCAAGGGTTCAGATCTATGCCTACCTCTCTCAGCATGGAGAAGGTAATTTGTCATCAAGTTTATTGTGGCATGTAAGATTTGGTCATCTGAATTATAACAGTCTTCGTTTGTTGAGAAAGAATGGTGTATTTGGTTTTCCCACCATTCCCAAAGAGAAGAGCAAATGTGATGCATGTATATTAGGGAAACACTGTAAGCTGCCATTCCATGAATCTAATTTCAGGGCAAGCAGGAAATTAGAATTAGTGCATTCTGATTTATGTGGCCTAATGCCAACTCCTTCTGCCAATGGGAATAAGTATTTTATGACCTTTGTTGATGACTACTCAAGAATGTGCTGGATTTACTCGTTAAAGACAAAATCAGAAGCATTTCAAACATTCAAGTACTTTCATGCATTGATAGAAAAACAAGCACAATCTAAAATTGGTACACTTCGTACTGACAATGGGAAAGAATACACTTCAAATGCTTTTGAAGATTATCTTTGCCAACATGGAATTGCACATCAAACTACAGTTCCCTGCAATCCTCAACAAAACGGTGTAGCAGAAAGAATGAACAGAACCATAATGAATATGGTACGCTCAATGATGTTTTTTAAGAACGTAAAACTAATGTTTTGGGGTGATGCAGTGAAATGTGCAGCCTATTTGAGAAACATAAGTCCCTCAAATGCTCTTGATAACAAGACTCCACATGAAATGTGGTTTGGCCATCTCCCTTCAGTCAGGCATCTCAAAGTTTTTGGTTCCACCTGTTATTCCTTGATTCCAAAGGAGCAAAGAAACAAGCTTGGTGCTCGAAGCAGAAAATGCATTTTCCTGGGGTACGAAGAAAACTGCAAGGCATACCGTCTGTATGATGAGGTAAACAAGAAGTTTGTTATTTCCAAAGATGTCATTTTTCTTGAGACTAATAAAAATTACCAGTCCATTGAGAGACAGCTTGATCATTTGGAAAAATATCCTCATCCAAAGAAATATTCTGAAAATGAATATGAAATTCCAAACCTTGAAGGGGGGATTCCTATTCTGGATCAACCTTTGGAATTTCCATATGAAGCACCAGCTCCCCCACATGAAGAAGTTCCTGCTACTTCACCTAAACAAGAGATTCAACTGGATGATGTGATTGAGAGACTTGGAAGACTCAACCTTGAAGGAAATGAAGCACCACCAGCTGATCAACCAGGACCATCATGGAAGATTCCTAAATGGGCCATAAAGACACTTGAAAGTGTCCATCCGGATGAAGTTGGAAAGACGGGAATGAGAAGTTCAAAAAGACATGCACATGGAGGAGAAGCAGATAATTCAGGTGATGACATGGATGTATCATTTGATTGTGAATTTAATTTATCTGCTAACTTTGAACCAACTTCCTTTGAAGAAGCTTCTACTCGAGTTGAGTGGAAAGAAGCTATGCAGAATGAGTATGATGCACTCATGAAGAATGGAACTTGAAA
>LPNX010961583.1:63113-95266 GCA_001517045.1 Pseudotsuga menziesii | reverse complement strand
AAACCTTAGTTTTAAGGAACATTCTCCATTTCAAAAAACGTTTCTACTATATCTTCCATTAGCATAGCCTACCCATTGCTTGAGATTTTGTAAAGCCTCGTCTTCATCTTTTATACTTTACCTATAAAAATTATTGTGAATATACAAATTAATTTGGAAGTTTAATGACCACTTCAAGGAATCTTGTCTATATTCCTAAAATTATATATGAAAACGCTCAATTTTAAAAGATGTTATTTTGTAAAATGAATCTATCAATTAAAAAAATAAAAAAAAATTAGAGAAAAAAACGAAAGCTTCATGAATGATTAATGTAAATGTAAAAAATAATTATTTTAAAATAATATAAAATTTTGTAACTTTAAATAAATATATATAAATGGATTTTGGTAATTTCAAAATATTCAATTTTAAATATAATAGAAACTTTAATCATTTTAATAAACTATACCCCACAATTACTATTAACATTGATTTACAACTGAAATCATGCTTTCTAGTCTTCGCTTTGCAAATATATCAAAGTGATTAATATAAGTATTTAGTCTTAATATATTTGAATTACTAGATAACATTATGTAGTTGTGCTAATGTAACTTTAAAAAATTAATTATTGATAAATCACAATGCATTTCTTTATATAAAAATAATATTGTAATATTTAACATTTTTATTTTATTTTATTTAAAGATTAATATAACTTTAAAAAATTCATTATTGATAAATCATAATGGATTCCTTTATATAAAAATAATATAACAATACAATATTAACTAATTAATAATGAGTGGCAATCCATTTCCATACGTAACCCTACTATATTAATTAACTTGTAATATTTGACATTTTTATTTTTATTTTATTATTATTTTATTTAGAGATCAACTAATATGTGACACAATACTAGGAAGGATATATTCATTACCAAAGACTGCAAAATATATTCATTATAATTGAGCTTTATGTAACTCCAGTCTCCGAGCTGTCGCGTTAGTGGCTTTCTATGCATGCCGTAGCTGTTTCGCAGGCTCCATGTCAATGCCAATGTCAATGACAAGTAACAATAATCGCTGTCATTGACATTGACATTGACATGGAGCTTGCGAAACAACTACGGCATGCATAGAAAGCCACTAACGCGACGACTCGGAGACTGGAGTTACCCAGGTCCACGGATTCACCCATACCTTGAAGAAAAAACATGTAAAAACATTACTACTTTTGCTTCCTCTAAATTTTATGTGTAGATTTGTAGATATGGGTAGAGGAGTCATAGGAGTCATAGATTTGATCAATCATATCTATGACTACTATGACTCCAAGACCCATTTCTACAAATAAACATAAATGACCCTTCTTTTCATTTCAGACATCAACTCTCAAAAATTGTAAAGACTGCAAAATCGTTTGTCTTTAAATAGAATATTACATGACTAGGACCTCGACCGAGCTAATACCTCGGTCGAGGTTCATACCTCGGTCGAGGGCTTAAAAAAACAGACTTAGCCCACATTCAAGCAAATGGAAAATTTCCTGTGCCTTGCAGAGGTGTAAACCCTGCCATTTCTAGTACATAACTAAGCGGAGTTGATACCGATAAATTCACCAACGAATCTTCTATCCATTGAGGTATCATACACGCATTTTGGCATTCATATGATATTTATTTTTTAATTACTTCTAAAACTTATACTTAGAAAACCACACTGCAACTTCGAAGCAGCTCAAAGAAAAATCCGTAGAGTTAAAAATACACAGCCAAAAAATTCTTAAAAATGCGCACATCACATATCGACGTGTCCTCTTCAAAAGGGTATCTTTGGTTTTTCAATTTTTGAAAAAATAGAAAAAATTCCTTTAAGTGGACAAATATGTGTTTAAAACGATGCTAAAATCGAATGTGGTCACTTTCGAAAAATAATAAATAATTGTATAATGCAAAAAAAATTAACAAAAAAATATGCACATCACACTGCATTTTATGTAGATCATGCTCATATATTTAATTTTTTTAAATTATTAATGCAAGATTAAATTACTCTACGTGGACACGAGCCACTTATTAGCTTCTTCAAATTTTTAAGGTCACACAGTTCATTAAATGCAAAAATTCACACATTAAATGACATCGGAATATTTTTAAAAAAATATCACTATGAGGCCAACATAATATTCTACAATTTGTTTTTTTACTGCAAGTCGAAATTCACATGGAATATATGCGTTTTGAGGGCCTCTATCTAGCACATGCGTAAAAAATCAGGTTTTCATCGCCAAATTTGGCCAAAAAGTGTTACCCATCTTCATGGAATCACTCACCTGCCTAACTGCCTCTTTATGTAGCACATAATCAGTGGCATATTTAGGGAGTAGAGAAGGTTCCCTGGAGCCACCAGACATTCTGATATACATTCCTTCCTCTATTAAATAATAGTCTCCATATTCCTCAATGAGTTTGAACGCCTCTTCATACATGTAGTTGCATTCGGTCAAGAAAATTAGAGTGTACAAAGGCATGATGAAGTGTTCACATATTTCTCTGTAGTAGCTATAGTATTTGTGTGCCCAAAATAATTTATATGTAGTGTATACCGAGGTCCTGTCCCTATCCCAATTACACCTCAAGGCTGGAAAAGAATGGATGCATAGTATACATTCAACTAGGATAGAACTCATGTAGAACTCTGATTTATTCTGTGACACCCCTCCCAAAGCTGAAGATATGCATGCAGAGAGGTTATTGGACACTATGTTTTCCCAATTAAATATTGTTCCTTGAGTGGCCACATAGAAAATAATTGGTATCCATCCTAATTTGAAGCTTTTTCCATGAGCTCTCCCAAAAATCCTATTCAACATTAGTGCAATAAATCTATAGGGTGTCTGAAGAGTAGATGTATCATATTCTCCTGAAGGCCTAGTTTGAAAGTTCTTCCCTGGTATCATCATTCTTTTAACTGTTTCTACCAGGTCCATATCTATCTCTTTCAACCAGCTTTCTCTTAAGTAAATCTGAGTAGGAGGTAGATGATATGCCATGGAGACATAATTAGGTTTGTATGCAGCATATCCCTGTTTAGAATTATTTTCAAGGATCACCGTAGTTACATCTTCCCTAGGCAGAATCCAACCAATCACCTCTGAGCACGGGAACAACTCAGGTCTTGTGGCTTTCATAAGAGCTGATTTCTCAATGTTTGCATATATAGTCAGCTCTTCGAATCTTGCATCAGGCACATTCTGATTTGCAATCATCTTGTATATCTCACCCCATTTATAATCTTGTTCAACCCCAGTGGTAGCTTTGGTATCTTCATATATGTATTCAACCTTGGTGATGATTTCAACCTCTGGTTCTGCTTCGGCAATTGGAGCCTTCTTCTTTTGTATTTTAGACATATCTTCTTTGGAGCAATCACCCTGTCATAAACATAGCATGTTCTTATACCATTTATATTTTACCAAGTGAAACAATAATAACAAAACTGTATCAATCTATTTACCTCTTCCATATACATTCTGAAAATGAAATATACACAGTATTAATGCATGAAAAGAAACATGACAAGGCAAAAAAGAAAATCCTATCGGTTGTGCTTAAAATCCTCTAAGTCCACTTTCTATAACCAAGATCACAACCCCGATAGAATATACTCTTCATTTTAATCCAGATTGCATTTGAATTAACTCAAACTCCTTCATTAAAAGCATGAACCACAATGTTGCTACTACTAATCTTCAAAGCGCTTAGACACTATACTATGCTCCTCGTCTTGAAAAATCCTAACTAGACCAATACACTGAAAACCTCCTCCGTCCCACAAAAATAGGGTAAATGCATACAATAATTTAAACCCCCCCCTGATCTGCCATGCATTACCAAAGAATGGGTGGTCCAGACAGTGTAACCCTTTTCTGCACCAACCATTAAATCTTTCAGATAGGAGGAAAGTATACATAACGGCTCAATCATGCGGGCTCGAAAGAAAACTCGCTCAAGCAAACTGGAATAGTTAAATTCCTCGACCTTAAAATGTTATGCAAGTATACAACGAAGAAAAAATAAGCTTTAAGGGGGCAAACCTAAACTCATGCAAAAACCTAAGCAGGAAAAACCCACGGTTCCAATCCATGAATAAGAATCAAACAACAAAGCCGTAGTTTGCCTACCTGGAAAAAACACAGTGCAGTTGACAGGATGACCCAAAACCTCCACGGTAGCACGCCAATGAGTGAAATTTGGACAGCTGGGCACGTGAAACAACTCAATCGACAACGGCTGGAGTAGACGTGATTTTCAACAAGGATAATAATTAAATAATGCTCCACCTCTATATATAAACCCTCGGTAAAAGAATCGGTGGGAAAAAACCCTATCGACGGTCGAAAGCTCTAAACGTCGGGAGAAAAGTTCAATTAATAGCTGCAACGGGGGGCTACAAACAAACTATGGGTCCTGCAAGACTATTAAGTCTATCGGCATTGGAAACTCTTAATGCTAAGTGTCGGAGCTTCAAACCTAAGCATTTCCGCAATGTCGGCAATACCAAGTACTAAAAGCTAAAGGTCGGCAGTTGAAAACACTAGACGTCAGGAGGATAGTCTGATTGATAGCCGCAATGGCGGACTTACGAACTACTATGGATCCGTGACAACATAAAACCTGTCGGTGATCGGAAGCTCTAAAGGCTAAAGGCCGAAACTCCAAATCTTAACACTTCCGCAGTGTCAACAATTCAAACCTAAACGCTTCTGTAGTGTCGACGATGCCGAGCACTATCATCACGACGGTTATGTATCAGAGATTGGAAACGCTAACCACTAAAGCATTGGTGATCGAAAAACCTCTCATCAATTTACTTCCAAAACAACGATGGCGTAAAGGACAAGTCTTCCAATACAATCTAGACACTCATTCCGATTGCGATAAAAGCAAGGTTGTCGACAGTTAAAAAAAGGTTTGAGAAATAAAACAAGAAGGAGATAAAACATGGATCGGCAAGAAAAATGTATGTCCATCGGGATGTTCACGGTTTTCCTTTCGAAACGTCGGTGGCATAGAGGACTAATGCCCCGGCTCGTTCTTCAACAGACTCTCGACAGTGATAAGAAAATCATTAAAAAAAATCAAACGTTAAGCTCTGAAAAATAAAAGAAAACTCCACAGTCTTTTATGTATTGGCTAGACAAACAACAATGCTAGATTAAAGGAAAAAATTTGACCTTACTTCTGATTTCAAAAGATCAAAATTTATAGCAGAGGAATGACAGCTTTCAGGAAACCAAACAATCCCACGCTAGATAAAATTAAGAGGAGGGTCCAAAATTTTCAAAAAAAAAAATTTGGGAAAAGGTTGCAGCCACAACACATGTATAGGTTTTTTATTGATACATCTTCTACCTGAGGATTGACAATCCTCCACACCCTATTCAACTTGTATTACAGCCTATGGTTCCCTTGCTTAATTAGGTAGTCTTGTTTTCCTTTCTCGATTGTCTTAATTAGCTCACAATTCATATTAATGTCTGACTAAATCATTCTCGGTGATTTCATCTTGCAAACTGGACATTTAGATGAACATTGGGGCTTTTAAAACCCTTGAAGATGGATTTGAAAGAGATTTGGAGGAAATTGCAAAGAACTGCATTAAGGATGGTGGCACAATTTTTACAGGTTTAGGGGCTTCTTTTAACAAGGTTATTAATGATTATAATGTAAAACATAAATTTCCTCATTCATGTGAGAAACATTCTTAGCCTTCATCGTGGCCATGCCCATTTCTACCCCACCTAAATCCTTCAATTCTCGGATCTAAAAATTAGAACCCACAACTTGCATGGCTTGCTTCATCGTATACAGTTTTAGAAAATATACTTTCCCTTTTATTCGAAAGGGTTTTGGACACACGACAAAATACATCCCACTTTATGAGCTCCAGAGTCACTTTTGTGATCATTCATACACATTAATAAATTTATCTTATGTATCTTTCGTATAGCAAATTTGTATTTTCTGATTTTTGATGTTGTTTACATTGATATACTGCATTTGAGAACAATGTGGCCCAGTTTAACGGTTCTAAGAGAAAACATAGCACTCAGAAGATGTCTTCAAATGCAGTTTGAACTTTGTGATTTAAGAAGTTATTCATCCAAGGTCCTTGAAGACTTCATATGTCTATGCTAATGTAAATCCTGTATGTTGTCTGTAACAAATATAAATATTATAAATATTAACATTTAATACTAAGTAGGTTAATTGGGGTAATTAATTAATTGCTCAAGAGGTGACTTGAAAAGTCCCCCCCTTTACCACTTAGGGTATAAAATACTTGACACCAATTCCTATAAAACATCTTTTATCTATCCAATTATCAATATATATTTCTCCTATTAATGGCTTATCGAATATTCCAGGTGTTCTGGTAATATTGATTTTGTGAAGTGAATAAATATTCGTTTCATTTGGTATCAGAGCTAGTTTGTGATCCAGGCCTTTGGCCATATAGTGATTTTTAATCATAATCCTAGGGAGTCCCTAAATTTATGGTCTTTGACCAAGTAAAAAAAGAAAAAAAAGTCAAAAGAAAAAATAAAAAGGAAGAAGTAAAAAAAAAAGAGAGAAGAAGAAGGAAGATTGCAATAAAAAGGAAGGTAAAAAAAAAAGTAAAGTGGTTTATCCACCCACGGTTTTGTTTTAATAAGTGGTTTTTTAATTCTAGGGTTTGAACCCTAATTCCCACCCCATCCATAAAAAAAATATATCAATAATACTATTAGTAATAATAAAACTTATTATTGTTATATATTTTTCAAAAACCTTTTGACCCAATTCACAAAAAATATTTATACTATATTATTATTTTTAAATAATAATTGGTAATATATTATATTTGCCATTACTAAATTTTTAATAATAATAGTAATTAACAATAATAATAATTATTATTATTATTTAATAATTGTGTTATTTACAATTATTATTTTATACAAGAAGGAAAAAGAATCGAAGAAGATATTAAAAGAGACATATTGAGAATTATTACAACTTTTGTATCTACCATTCTACGAGAAAAGAAGACAAAAGTGAAGTAAAAACATAGTCGCAAACAATGGCACCTGCATATTTGGAAATGAAGTCACGGCTACAAACAACAGTGGACGAGTTAGAGAAATATAAGGCGATCAATAAAAGTCTACAAGCTGAGGTTGACACACAAAAGTGGTTGAAAGAGTGGAAAGACAATGAGAATCACCGCTTATGGAATCAAAATCGACAGCTAGAACGAACCATAAGACATAACAAGAAAATGTTATCTGATTGGGATAAAGAAATATCATGTTTAAAAATTCATAATCAAAACCTAGAAGACCAGATCAGAAAGTCAAAAAATGAGAACAAATCACCATATGAAAGTGATAATGAATTAGAAGAAGAAATAAAGCATCTAAACAAGCTCATCATGGAAAAAGATGTTGAATTAGCGTAAGTCCGGTGAAGTTATAAAATCAGGAAACAAAGTTATGGCATCCTCAACAGCAAAAAGAAAAACTTTAGCAGCAATATGACAACAGTAAAAGACACATAAGTTGGAACTAACCAAAGTCAACAAATTGTTATCAAGCAATACCGAAGAGATTTTTTTATTACAAAATCATAACAAAACATTGATTACAAAGATTAAAAAAATGAAACACAATAATAAGAGGGAACACCTTGGTGAAGACCTCGAAGGAAGAATACTGGAAAAACAAGTAGAAAACCAGTGTCTAAATAATCGTAATCATGAACCAGAGAATCAAATCAAGAAATTAGAAATTGAAAAAAAGTCGCAAGATGAAAGAATCGAAAAGATTCAGAATCATAACAATCTACTAGAGAACCAAGAAGCACAAATACAGGAAAATGCATCCAAAAATCAAATCAAGGAAGTGAAGATAGTCCTCGCCGCAATCCAAAAGAAAGAAAAACAAACAACACATTTACCTTTCATACGTCCTAATTATAATCGCCATTTGACCAACAATGGGATCAAAACAAGAACTCACAAAAGAATTATGTTGACAGTTGAAAAGACCAACATGCTAAGCAACAATTGAAATGACCCGTTCCACAAAATGATCTCAGAGCTCTGATAAAAGTAGATATGGGATGGACCACAGTAGATACAATGTGACAATTATCCTTGGGAATTCGTAACTCGTATCGTCTCATTTCATCAAGTGTTGCAATTACAAAAAGGAAAGGATCCCGAGACAACAGTTCAAGGGAATTCATACATTGTTGTCGATACAAGATTTGAGGACAAACCTTCCCTTAAGGGGAAAGCAATGTAACAAATATTAACATTTAATACCAAGTAGGTTAATTAGGGTAATTAATTAATTTCTCAAGAGGTGACTTAAAAATTCACCCACTTTACCACTTAGGGTATAAAATACCCAACACTAATTCTTATAAAACATATTTTTGGGTAGCATGGCCCATCAAAAGTATGTCAAGTGGGCACTCGTTGGATGCAAAATTTAATTCCGCATCCAACGAGCTCTCTCAATCAAAATTTGGGTAAAAACACAAGGAGATATGTCGAAAATACAAACAAAAAAATAGTTTTTTCTTTTCTTCCTCAAAAATTAATAAATATTATTTTATTATTTTAACTATTATTTTATTAATTTTCCTTAGGAGGCCCATTTTGAGTTGAAATTTCCTCTAATGACTTCACAACAATTGAATCACTCATTGTTTTGTTATTTTTAAGATATTTATTATTTTACCATTGAGGACATTGTGGAGCCTCTTCTTAGATAAAAGTTAGAGAAAAACGTGCTTGGAAGGAACCTAGAAAACCTTGAAATTTAAAGGGTCTTTATATTTTAATTTAGTTACAGTTTTATAATGAATTGATCATGTTCATTTTTTTGTTGTTGTTTTTAAATTATTATTTTAAATTGGCCCTTGAATTATGCAGTTTTTTTTGTACTTCTTAGTATCTTGTTCAATTTTAGTTTGTGGGCATTATTATCTTTATTGTAATCTATATTTAATATAAGCTTAAAGTCAATTTCGTGATCAAATTTTACTTGAGTTAAAGAAAGTAATGTCTTTGATGTGGGCAAATTGTGACACCATAAGTTTTTTGTTTACTGTATTGAGAATAAACATGTTACAAACATATTTAGATGACATCCTTTCCCTTTTCTCTCTATTAGTATGGACTTTACTTGCTTCTTACCATTTTGTGTATTGTTTTTTTCATTTTGCAATCACCCACAAACATACATGACATGAAGCTTCAAAAAAAAGGTGCGTATCTAAAACTTTGTATATGCCCATTATTTTTCAATTTCTTTTGGTTTAAAGTGCAACTCATGCAATACCATGAGTTGATATTGAAATGAGCTCATATTGTTAGTATGTTCATTCATATCTAAAGTGTAAGTTTATGTTGTGTAGAGGTGTTTTTCTTGCGAAAGAAGAGAACAAAGTGTATCGGTCAAGCATAGAGTCTTTCCTACAAAAGGTACAAGAAACATGTTTTTTTTTCTTTCTTTTGGCATGCATCATATGGGTGAAACCTAATGTAAATATGTTAGTGTTAATTACACCTCTTGATTCAGTAGGGGCATTGAGTAACCACAAAATAGAGGTAACATAGCTATGGCATGAAGCTCAAAGTACTCCACCACTCAACTCAATCCACCAAAGAAAATTCTCTTGTTGTAATAACTTTTTTTGGTATGAAGAATGTTGATTAGAGTTATGATACATGTGTTAATATGAATGGTTTTCCATTGCACCAAACTTATATAAGAGATGTCCATTAATATCCGTTAATCTATTGTAAATTTGGAAATCATGCAATGCATGGATATCATTGGCATGATTTGATTTTGAAATGTTAACTCTGATATTTCTTTGACCAGTATAGATTTAGAAATTGTTTTGTTTTGTTTTTTATATTTATTGTGTTCAAAAATGAATCTCAATGGTTTTTTCAATGGAAGGGTCATAAATAATGCCTTACTAGTAATCAGAAACCATGTGAGTTTATAAATTATTTTTCGTTCTTTTCATTAAAAATTAGCTTGTAGATATTCGTCCCACATAGGACATTTCCAAACACTTATTTGGTTAAGTTGATCACCTTCCAGGTTGTTTTATAGCATGGTGATCAAGACGCATTTGATATGCCAAAGATGATACAGAATTTTGGCATTACCATTCCTCCAACTCAGGTTTTCTTGAATGTTATAATTTTAATTACAAAGGATGAAAAAAGTTTGGAATGAAAATTGTTTGCCATCCTTCATTACTTTGAATGGTATGTTTTGAAGAGTATTTTGTATGTGATATTTCTATATTTATTTGAAAATTGCAAGTTTTTTTTTTTAGAGAAAGCAACTTGCTGATAATTGATATATAAATTCATTTGTTGACATGAGGTTCCCTTGCAATCTAAACTTTGGTTTTAAGTTTAATGTTTTTTAACTTTGAAAAAAATTATTATGTTTCACTTATTACTATTTATTTCTTCAAACAATCCTCATTTACAATGCATCAATTCATGACGAACCAAAAAACATTTTTATGTAATGATATGACTCATATTTTTAAAAGTTAACGAGTTTATTTTATTGAATAAAAAATCTCAATCAACCTCAAGAATTATATTCTTCTAAATGTCTTTTTAAGTAAAAAGATATTTCAGAAAAAATAATTGATTTATACAATAAAATAAATACAAAATTACGGAGAATATAAAGAATAAACACGATTACTCGAATCTATATACAAGTTATTTTTTTATTTTCTTTTGGACAAATTCTTAAATGCTTTGAATGATTTATCTAACCAATTTTCTTGTATCCCGTTTTGATTCCTTACTATTTCATTGCAAAAAGATTTTTGTTTTATGTTTCACTTTGTTTGGTTTCAGGTTATATATATATATATATATATATATATATAATTTTAACTATGTTTTAAAGTGTAATATTTTTTTTCTTTTTAATCATAATAATAAGAATATATTTGTGTCATGAATGGACATAATTACTGTAATTGTAATTTATGCTACTAAATAAATAGAAATTGCAATTTAATAAAAAAAATAACTATATATATTATGAATTGATATATATTTTCCTCTTAATGATAATGAGAAGAAAACATTTATGTTATGAATTGACATAAATACTTGTTTTTAGTGTAAGCACATGAAAAATGTAAATATAATTTATGTTTTCAATAAATAGAAATTGTATTTTTTTTTAAATTATATTATAAATTGAAATAATGCATCTTCTTCTTAAGATAAAAGTAAGTAAGAAGTTTATTTTAATTCTTAATTTTTCTAATAAGTATGGTAATTTTGTTTAAAAAATCTTAAAATATGTAAAATTGCTATTTATGTCAATAGAACAGTTTTTTAAATTGAGGATTCTCTAGAATGTTTCACGAGGTACTTTTATTATTATGCTGGAAAAAATTGCTAATGGAAGCAACGGCGAGATAACGAATCAAAAAGAAAGTTGGTGGGATGGCACCTACAGAGAGACTTTGCTATGGTTCTGGAATCCAACTGATCCTGGCTCAGTGTAGTACCAACCAGGTTAAAAAGTGGAAAGTATTGTATCCGTCCTAAAATCCATAGCTCTTTTTCTCCTGTGATGTCCAAAAAATATCAAAAAATCTATTGCTCGGTTCCTCCCAGGTTTTTTTTTGTTGGGTTTAATCTTGTGTCTTGTTTTCGATGGGTTGCCGCCGGTCGACTGGGAATATCCCCGGTGTCTCTCCCGTCTTATCTACTTCCCACATGGGATCGGGGATTGCACCTCTTTTTGTTAAATTTGAGGGTCGTGTTCTCTTTGGGGACGGGGATACACGCGATGTTGACATATGTAATTCTGATTTTTGTGCCCCTTCATGTGGTGGAGCCTCGTCCATTAGCAAGAAAATTTGTGCGGTCTCTAGTGGTCGACCTAAATTTGAAAAAGCCCAGAAAGGAAAGCACCTTCGCGTTTTGGGCAGGGATGTCACCATGGATTTAGTTCCAGCTTTGTCCCTTAGGTCGTTGGTGGGAAAGATGGAGTTTATTAAAATTTCTAGAGTCGATCTTCTGGCTTGGATCCGTGATGTTTGGAAACCATTCATCAAAAACATTCCTTATGTTTTGGCCTTGGTGAATGGATGGTTTGTCTTCCATTTTCTTTCTGAAGAAGATCGGAGGACGATTGAGGAACATTTTTGGGTTAAGGATAAAGGTTCTCTGGTTCTGTTCAGATGGTCAGTTGAGTTCGATCCTATTTTAGCCACTCTACCTAAGCGGCATTTATGGGTGATATTACCTAGTTTCCCTATTTTATGTTGGAACTTTAAGGGTTTCCAGGCGGTGGCCAACTCGATTGGTAAATCTCCCTGGGGAGCTGGAGGTGATTTGGGAAGGAGGTTCTTTTACCTGGAAACTTGTCTACTGACGTGTGCCCTTCAGATGCTTCCAATGCAGGGGCATTGGACATTCTAAAGCTTAATGTCACTTAGCTGACACAAAGGAGGTTGGAATCCTATTGCCTTTGGTGGGTTTAGATCCAGTTGGTGATGTTTGCTTCCCTCTGCCACTAGACCATGTGACGAATCATACTTTCTTGGGCAAAGTAAAAAACTCATTCCCTCTTCTTATGAAATTCTTAACAACGAACGAGATCTTTGGTCATCTCTCTTTAGAGGATGGCTCGGCAGGCACGGTCATGGAGTTGGCTCTAGCTAATGCAGGCATCATTCCTCCAACGGATGTGATATCAGGTCATCTCCCTCTTGAGGATGGATCGGCAGACATGGTCGCGGAGTTGGATCCATCTGGTACAGGCGTCATTCCTCCTAAGTTTTGTCATGAGGCCGCGAGTTGTGGTGGGGTGGCTGGTGGTATGGTCTCAGAAGCCCAAATAGCGCATGGCTTTGGTGCTCGTGAGGAGGGCTCTTTGTTTAGCATGGATGACTTCCCCGTCTTAGCCAAAGATTCTTCAGGTCCCCTCCCTTTCCATATTTTGAGCTCCCCTGTTACCGATGAACTCCCCTCCTTGCCTCTGGGTCCATAATATTTGAAACGTTTGACCGCATTTGCCAGATGCTCCATTAATGCCTAGTCTATGGACACTGCTTCCATCCATAGACCTTTTGTTACGGTAAGAAAATATAAAAAAAAGGGTAGAGATCTCTATAAATCTCCCACATCTCTTGGATCTGATGATGTTGAGAATGTTTGTTTAAACCCTCATCTCACCTCCTTGTACGATAAAGGTCTCCCAAAGGTTGTGGTTTCCTCTCTCTCTATTACTCCCCAGGCTCTTAGAGATTCCATAGCCCCCCTTGGTGCCCAAATCATCCTTGTGTCCTTTAATGTGTTAGGGTTAGGCAGCAGACCCAAAAGAGCTACCCTTAGGAGTTTTTTAGATAGATTCAAGCTTGGTATTGTCCTACTTCAAGAGACAATGACTGATGGGGTTTCGACGTGTGACTACTTCCTCAAAATGAAGCCGTCATGGCGTGTTTCTGCCTGGGATTCCTGTGGTCGGTCGAGTGGGAGTTTGGTTTCTTGGAACCCTCTGGTGGATAACTTCAAGGATTTTTTGTCCATGGAGGGGATTATGATGGAAGGTCATATTTTTGGTTATGATAAGCTTATCAGAGTGCTCAATATATACGCCCCCTATAGCAATATACAGGAATTTTGGGATGGCGTTTTCAACTCAGATATTTTGGATGATAACTCTCTCATTGTTGCGGGAGATTTTAACTTGACTCTATCTCTGGATGAATTCTGGGGGGATGGAAAGTATGATGATCCTATTCTTGTTTTCTTTAAATCAAAGTTGGAAGAAATGAACCTGATTGACATTCTATCGAATGTGATAAGTCCTACTTGGAATAACGGTCGATGTGGTGCTGCGGGATTGGCTAAGCGCTTGGACAGATTTCTGTTGGCAGAGGATCTCTGTGATGCCCTAGGAAATTATAGGACCTGGTTTCATGGTCTAGGATTTTTAGATCATAAAGCGATTTTACTTCAACTCGATTTCGATAAGAGAAAGATTGTCTTCCTGTTCAAATTCAATCTGATATGGCTTGAGGATAAAAGTTTTTGTGAATTGGTAAAGGAAAAGTGGTCCTCTTGGTCAGATATACATTTCTCCTCTAAACTGGTAGGGATTACATAAAAGTTGTGATGGCTTAAGAGTGAAGTCATTGTTTGGGAAAAAGTTAAAAAGATTGAAGATCATTGGTTATTGAATGAAATTGATGATGAGCTCTAAGTTGCTTATGGGTGTGGTGGACGAGCTATATTTCTCATTTGATAGAAAAAAAAGTCTATGAATTGGAAGCCTCTTGTAGCATATTACTTAAAAAAAGAGAAGAAACTCTGCAGCAGAAAAGCAGAGCGGTCTGGATGAAGGCTAGGGACAATAACTCGAAATTGTTTCATCAATTTGCTAATCATCGTAGGATCACCAATTCAATTTGGGAAATAATATCAGATGTGGGTGAAGTATGTTCGGAGCAGTCTTTTATCAGTCAGGAAGCGATTGGCCATTTTAAGGCCCAGTTTGAGCAGCCTCGTGAGGTAAATATTATGGAGCAAATGTCTATTCTTCAAAATTTCCCTCGTTATTTTTCGTAGGAAGATTGTTATGCTATTGAAAAACCTATCACCCTTAATGAAGTGACGCATACGCTGGATTTGTTTGGTCAGGATAAGAGTCCTGGCCCCGATGGCTAGACTGTCAAATTTTACAGGAATTTTCTCGATATTTTAGGGAAGGAGATTACTATGGTGATTGATGAGGTCAGATCCCATAGGAAAATCTGCGAGTCATTGAATTCAATGTTTCTCACCCTTATCCCAAAGAAGGAGTTACCAGAATCTTTCAATTATTTTAGACCAATCTCTTTATGCAACCTGCTCTATAAAATTATTACGAAAAGGTTGAAGCCGTGCTTTGGAAAGTATATATTTGCTGAACAATTTACTTTCCTCCTTGGCAGGCAAATCACTGATGCGGTAGGGTTGGCACAGGAATGCCTTCACTCTACCAAATCTCGTAAAAAGACTGCTTTCTTCCTTAAGTTGGACCTAAAGAAGGCCTATGATCGGGTTGATTGGTCCTATATCAGATTGATTTTGGCGCATATCGGTCTCTCTCCTAATCTATTGGAATGGGTTATGAGCATTGTCACCTTTGTCCAATATGCAGTTCTGGTCAATGGAGAGTCATTTGTGCTCTTCAAGGGTTTCAGGGGTGTAAGGCAGGGCTTCCCACTATCTCCCTACTTGTTCATTCTAGCTATGGAAGGCCTTAGTCTGCTCATTAGTCAGGCAAGGGACCAAGGTTCCTTTTCAAGTTTTAAGGTATCCAGGGGATTGTCTCTCACTCATATCCTATTTGTGGACGATGTGCTTATTTTTGGGGGTGACTCAGTTATGGAATGGTCTTTTCTTCAGTCATTGTTATTCTGTTTCTGTAAGGCATCAAGTCTTAAGGTAAGTGAGAAAAAATCTTCCCTTCTCTATTCATGTTGTGAGAATGAATTGAAAGTTACAATTTTAAATCTCTTTCCTTATAACTCTGGTTCAATTGAGGATGGTTTCAAATATCTAGGCTTCATCATCAAGCCTAACGGATATGGTCACAAGGACTGGGAATGGTGTTGAAGGTTGTTTCCAGGAAGATTAATTGTTGGATGTAAAATTATTTATCCTTGGGAGGAAGATTGATATTGATTGATTCAACCCTTCATGGGATTCCTATCTATTGGATGACTTTATTTTCTGTTCCAGCATCGATTATATCTAGACTGAGATCAAATTTCTTCCATTTTTTATGGTCGGGATCCTAAGTGGTCAGAAAAATCCATTTGGTGGATTTGAACAGGTTATCAATCCCTCGTGATATGGGGGGGTGGGGTCTAAGGAATCTTAGTCATTTTAATGCTACCCTTTATGCCAAATCTTTGTGGAGATGTCTATTTGACAAGGGCCTGTGGGGTATGTTGATTAAGGCAAAATACCTTAGAGGGATGGATACAATTTATTGGATCAGAGATGGAGCTAAGGTGAATCCGGGAGCCTCAATAATTTGGAAGAGTATGGCTAGATCCTTCCCCTACATTGAAAATGACCTAAATTGGCAGGTAGGGCATGTCATCCAAATCTGGCTGGGGATAGACCTATATGTGGGCTAGATGGAGGCTTTATTTTATCACATGATTTGGTGACTGAGTTACATTGGATTAATGTTTTCAATTTGAAGGATATTCAACGATGTGATGGAGTCAAGTCATGGGCTGACTCCTTGGAGTTGGGTCTAACTGGTGATCGTGCTGTCGAATGGGAGCGATTCATTATGTCCTTGATCCATGGTAATATCTCCATCTCTAACACATTTGATAAATTGGTTTGGGCTTTCAACACTAGAGACAGAGTTGTGTCAGAAAAACTTGCCTACTGCTCCATTGTCACTCTTCATGTTTCAAATGATTCTGAATGGTGGATGGGCTAGTTGTGGAAAGTTGAGTTGCCACTAAAAATCAAGCTCTTTATGTGGTTGGTTTTCAAGGTTAAAATTTTGAACTGGGAATCGCTTCATAAAAGGGGCTTCAAGGGGCCGAGAAGATGCCCTCTATGCCCATAAAAGGGGTTTCCAGAAAGAGCATTTAATTTACATTCACTTCAATATATTGCTTTGTCATACTGTCTTTTCCTCCATTGCATCACCCTCCACTGCCTCTAATGAACCTCCCTTCATTATCTCTACTTACAATGCACCACCCTCCACTATCTCTTCTTCTCATGCATTGCCTTTGTGTTCATCTATACACCGCCTTTGTAAATTCATGAGATTATAGCATTTGGACAAGACCTTGATAAACAATATTAATGAAATTTGAAATCTAGAAAGACTTAGAACTCTCTTTCCCACGAGACTAAAAGAAGATTCTTTAGGTTTCTTATTTCATATAAAATCCATGAGAGTGAGAGTAAAAGAGAAAGTGAGCAAAAAAGAAGAAAGAAAAATACTAAGATTTATTCTGCTTCTGAGAGTGAAAGTGGAAGTGAGCACGAAGATGCGAGAAACATAAAAAGGACAAAGACCGAGATTTCTTTTCATATTGAGAGTGAAATTGAAACTGATAATAATGCAAGGAAAATGAAAAGGAAGAGAAGGGAGTAGAAGTCCTTTTGTTCAATGAAACACTTTAGTTGAGGCTATATTATTAAAGCCCCGGAATTGAAAGGAATGCTACAACTTCATATTTTTTCTATTGTAGTTATAAAAATGATGAGTTCCTAGTTTAGAACCATTAATAGTGCTTCAAAGGAATCAATGATTCTTTGGTTAATTATTATTTTGAGTTGAAGCATATCCATATAGACCATTCATTTGTTCACCTCTATTCAACAACTTAAGTCAATATTTTATTCTTTCGATTGAGTTCCAATTTACTCCTAAAGTGGATTTCTAATGGAATGGTTAGTTTGAAATTTGTACATTTAATGTTAGATTTCTAAGAATGGCTTTTATTTTTGTCAAATTTACTACATTATGCATTTGAATATAATTGAACACTACAGAAATCACATTTGCTATACATTTTAGGTAGCTCAAAATGAGTATACTCTATATAATTTTGAAGTTTTATGCATTTTTTGAAGTATATTATCTAATGCTACAACTTACTATAAATTTAGAATCCTGAAGTTCCAAATTTTAAAGTTCCTCAATATACATCACCAAGTCTACAATAACTCTACAATAACTCCATTTTAGTTCCCTTTTTTATTTTTATTTTTATCTATCGACATATTATTGCATCTTCTTAAAGCAATTGCTAATTGTATCCCTCTCAACATTTGATCAATCTCCAATGGAATTTGATAAATCTAATATTGCAATGTGCAAGTCCAAGTCCAAGATATTTTATATTATGAAAAAAATATACTTAGTTTGTCCTTCAATGTAATAAATTACAAATAAAAATAACTATACGCAAAACCTTCTCTAAAATTTTACATAAAAATTAACTCTATAATACAAATCATTTCACAAAACAAAGTAATTCACAAAACTGTGTCTGTAATCTATTGCAATCTAGCCCGCTTCCACATCTTCAATGCCAGCAAATAGTGATGTGGTCACCTATATCCGCCTATCCGTCGAGCTGAATGAGGGCCGAGAAACACTCTCAGAAATAAAGAGGGACCAGCTTTCGTCTGTCACAGATGGAAATTGCAGCATAAGAGGCAAGGGCCTGTCTGGGATTTCAGGAATCTCGGCCTCTCCCTCCAGCATTCTCACAGCGTCTACAATGCGAGGCCTGAACGCCACCATAACATGCGAACACAAAATACCCACCAAAACAAATCTCTCCATCACAACCGTCTCAGCCCCACTCTGTCTGATTCTCTCGTCTACTATTTCACTAGTCCTCCCTTGTTTCACTAGCGCCCATGCCCAATCTGTGATCAGATAATGGGAGCCCAGCTCCGCAGAGGTGTTCAGAGCCTTTCTACCGCTCATGATCTCCAATATTAGAACCCCAAAGCTATACACATCGCTCTTGTCTGTCAATTGGCCGTAGAGAGCATATTCTGGGGCCAAGTAGCCGTGTGTCCCGGCTACTTTAGTCGTGATATGGGATTCTCCTTCTTTAGTCATGATCTTCGCCAGACCAAAATCAGCTACACAGGCATTCATATCGTCATCTAGCAGAATGTTTGTGGATTTGATGTCTCTGTGATAAATGGCAGGCTCGATACCGTCGTGCAGATAAGCCAACCCTTTGGCAGTGCCAAGAACAATATTCTTGCGCTGCGCCCAATTCAAAGGCTGGGCCTTGGACTTTTCTCCAAAGAGATGCTCATCCAGACTTCCACTGGGCATGTAATCGTATATCAGAAACCGCTGGTGCCCTTTGCTCTCGTCGCTGGCTACGCAGCAGCCTCTTAAAATGACCAAATTCCGGTGCCTGATGTTGTTGATGATCACCACTTCGTTCAGGAATTCTGAATCCCCTTCTGGAGTACAGTTTTTAATTCTCTTCACTGCGATCCGCCGACTGTCAGCGAGCGTTCCCCTGTAAACCGTAGCGAAGCCTCCTTGGCCAATGAAATTGGCGTCGCTGAAATTATCTGTGGCGGCCTTGATTTCTTGAATGCCGAACCACACTGCGCCGGTGTTGGGTTTCACGGTGGACTTCAAAAGTTTCTCGTTACGCCTCACGAATCCCCTGTGCATAGCGTTACGATTTCTCATCCTCACCCACGGACGGTAGAGAAGTCCGAGAGCGCAGATCGAAAGGGCTGAAGCAGCGCCCATTAAACAGTAGACCAAAAGTCGGCCATAAGACGCCGTTCGAACGAAGGGCAAGCGGAGGATACACTGTGCAGTACTTCTGGTCTTGGGGCCGAATTCATTAACCACTCCGGCGGCATACAATACCGTGAAATAGAAACATGTTTCACTGGTTTTCCAATTTGTTAAGTTTTTGTACTTGTCCACAAGCTCCTTGTGAACGAGGTCTCCACTATCTTTGCATTCCTGACAGGCGTCCAAATCTGAGAGATCGCCTTTGCAGGCCGAATCCAGCCTAGTAGTCCCCATTTTCCGAAACCAATCTTGCTTGGTTTGTATGCCGGCGCAGAGAAGTGGGCTCGATATAAATCCAGTCATATTATTCTTCCAACAGGTTGATACCAAGTCCGGCGACAGAGACAGAGATTTGAGCTGCTGCTGAAAGAGCCCGAGACAGGCAACGGCAGAGGCATTGCTTGGAAGCTCGAACATAGATTCATCTCTCAAATACTGGGCTAATCCTATGCCAAGCAAACTCAGCAATGTCTGGCAGCAATCGGCGTTAATAATGGCTGATTCACAGAAGGACTTGTCCCACCGCAATTGGTGCACATAATCAAGATTCATGGGACATTCGGGATCAGCTCCCAACGTTCCATTCAAGATCAATAGTTGCAGCAGCAAGATAGTCTCCAGCTTCATTTTTCTCATAACAGACAGAACATAAATTCAATGCACAGACTGAATCCTGATCATATCTACAGAAGCCGCGGAACAATTTTTGCCCACCAATTACAAATTACCAGCAAAAACTGCTCACCCAAATAGCGATTGCGATTGGATTGGAAATTTTGTAGAAATTTCCTGGAACTTTAATGGCTGTGCCTTAATGGATATGTAGCGGAGCCGTGGAACGATTTTTGTCCAATTACAATCAGGTCATGTGAACAATGATTTTATTCTGTGTAAATTTCGTAGAACCTTCGGGCTATTTATGATTTTTTTTTGTTTTAAATGAATGAGCGGAACCCTCCAAGTACCAGCAAGTAAGTTTGGTTGACTGGTCACTCGGAAATAAACTTTTCACGCCCCAGTCTATTTTTGTTTTGGATAAGACAAAAACAAGCCAATTTGTTTAATTGTGTCACTTGAAAATAAATATTGTTAGTTAAGTTAATTTTAATAGTGATTAAATATAATTGACTAAAATATAATTAGTATATTTACATAGTTTGAGGTTAAGGATCAGGTGAATAGTGATGGAATGGTTAAGAGATAGTTATGGAATGGAAGACAATTTAGAAATATTATTTTTTTAGTTAAATGGATTCAACTCGAGTTATGGCATTCTTTTATTTATCTTTCATGAAATTTTATCCATTTATCGCCTATGAGTTATCTATGCATTGCTATGAGTGATCCGGTTATTCCTTATTCTTTTTTCTCGTTGTTTATTTTAAATTGTCATAAAATCAATCTCATCCTAATCCATAAATAAAATAGCATAGGCAATAATCCACCCCATAATTAATATAATTAAATTAATTTTAATGTTAAATAAAACATAGTTAACTAAAATACAACTAATTAAAATACTTCTTAATACCAAAATTTCAAACCTAAAATTATGTTACAGCAACCATCAAACCCCAAAGCTGACCCTAGGCTAGTTTTTCATAAAGTTCACAATTAAATGTAAAAACTATTACAAAGGAACCGTAATCGTTGTCGCCATACTCGGTTTAAGAGCGACATTTTTGTTCGGCTTTACTTTACAACCGTGTGGGTTCATTCTAGGTTCGTCGTATTCTTTGTTTTTACTTGATAACATTTTTTAGGATACTTTTTCTTATTTTTATAAATAAAAAACACGTCATTATATTCTCATATCATTAATTAACTTCATCGTTTCTTTTCATCTTATTTTATAAAGTTAGTTATGTGATAATAAAAAAATAGGTGTACAATCAATAAATAAATAAAATCTAAATGCAAATGTAAATGTGGAGAATAAAATCTAAATGCAAATGTAAAGCCCAATTTAGTCATGAAGGATGATTGAACATTAAATTGACGATTTTTATAATTTTCTACGTTATGAATAAAAAAAAATGTTGTAAAACGTCAAACCTCAAATTCCAGGTCTTCTTATAAGTCGGTCGAATAGAGTATAGAGAAATTTATAAAATGTGGAATGCCGATTCACATAAACAGAAATTAAAATTGAAAGAAAAATAAAATATTAAATTGTAAAGTAGTAAAATAATTCCTATAATGTTTATTATTGTCCTCTTTGCGAATGTAGTGGTAGTGGGTAGCCAAGCTTTGCTACTGCATCGCACTATCATGTTTTTAAATTAAAAGTAGGTTGAAATCTATTCGGAAGAAAATGGACACATCGTGGCCAGATTTACAAGTGCCAGGTGTCGCCTACTTAAAATATCATGTGGGACATTTATAAAATATGAGACGTAGATTGACCATACTTTAAAAATATAAAACATCCAAAGAATTATTACAATGTTCACGCTGCATTGGTAGTTGGCATACTACAGTCTACCTACAAGCCTACAAGGTGGAACGAATGTTTTTTTTAAGTGCTATTTTTAACAAGTCCACAACTTGTTTATTTGAACTTTATTGTGGCATGTGTAATAGGCGGAGACAAATAAATTGAAATGTGTTTTTTATTTTCCATTATTATTATTTGTCATTTTGTTGTACACGGCATGTTTCTTTTATGCATATGATTTTTAGGCTAAGCTTGTACTATTTAGGCATCTCGGTTTCGATTCGTTGATAACAATTATCATTATATGTAAATAAAAACTTGTAAATCTTGGTAAGTAGTTGTAGACATTCTACAAAATTAAAAGATGGTTTGGACCAAAATGTAATGTATTAAAAGCCTCCTCCAAAACTAAAAAGTGGTTTCAACCAAAATACCATGTATTAAAATTGATTAAAAATTCAATTCATAACTATAATTATATAATTTTATTATTTAAAATAAAAAGAATTCACTTTAAAATAAAATAAGTCTCTCTTAATGTTTGATAAATATAAATATAAAATAAATTTTAATTATTAATGTTTGATAAATATAGATATAAAATAAAATTTAATTAAAGTATAATTACAGTTTGAATAAAGAATTACACTTCTTCCTCTTACAATAAAATAAAGAATTACACTTCTTCCTCTTACAATAAAATAAATAAAAATGTTTAAAAAAATATCATGTTCTCCTCTTCCAATTAATCAATAAAATTATGACCTGTAAGGCTTTTGAGAAGTTACTCCGATATTTCCCTTTGATTCCTTTTAATTGTACTGAACTTTCTTAGCTTTAAATACCCAAAAATGTTTTCAAACAATTCACAATACCAAATTTTACACATCTCAATCCGTATGCCTCTCTCGGCACCAGAACTAGCTCTACCGGTCTTCCCGCGTGGAAAGGGAATTTCCTGCTAATTTCTCACACCTCTAATTTGATTTTATTTAAAGAATCTATCAAGGTCATATTATTTATCTTTCGATCATCTCAATGTACGTTATATATATATATATATATGTACGTTATATATATACTATATATATATAGTATAATTTGATTTTAGTTAAAGAATTTATCAAGTTAATATGATTATTTTTTTAAGATTTTAGATTTATAAGAATATATCAAGTTTATATTGGATTATTTCAATATATCTTTTTCTTTCTATCTTTTAATATGAATTAAAAGAAAAAAACATTTTGTTGTGTAGGTTTATGAGTCAAGAATATATTTTTAGGTTGTTTTATTAGGTTATTTTTTTTAAAGATTTATGAGTAAATAAATTAGCAAATTTTTTATCATTTGGATTTTTTAATGTTTTTTTTTAATTGAAATTTTATTAAAAATTATGAAGAAATATTTGATTGCAATTATAAGTTGATAAGTGTAATACACTAAAATTAAATAAATTGTTATTTAATTTTTTTTGAATATTTTTTTTTCTAAATATTTTTGACAAAAAGTCAAAAATAAATGTAATGGATTATTTTTTTATTAATTAAAACTACTGGAAAGAATGAGAACTGAAATAATTGTTGATAGTTGTTGATAGTTGTTGAAAGAATGTTTGCTGACCCACAAGAGGAAAATACAAGCGGCTAAAGTTGTTGAGTGAGAACTCAAGATGCAGGAGGCATCTTCCCCAAAATCAGGTCACAACTCCTTGTGGAGTGCTAAAGAGCAAGAGGCTCGTAAATGACCAAGTCGTAGGCAAAATACTATATAATAGTATGTCCATTTAGCAAGCATGAGGCTAGCAATGGATAGGGAAAATGATCTAATAATGCAAGAGATGGCGCATTAAGTGAAATTTCCTCTTGTGGTTCAATGAACATGATCGGGGGTTTTGCACCAAGTGAGACTTGGCTACTCTAGGAGTTGGTTGGGAGGAACGACTATTTCATTTATGTTTTCATGACAGTGGTACCAGGCTCCTTATTTTACTTCTTATATGTTTAGAACTAGTTAAAGTAGGATTGCAAGTTAACTATGAATCGTAATTATTCTTTTTACAGTCATATTTATATGTATTTGCTTCAAATGTTGATCCTATTATGCATATGTTCAACATTTTTCCTACTGTGTATCTGATCTAAATATTCTTCCTATTTGTATAATCATGTTCAATAAACTAATTGGATTTAGTACTAGTAAGGTTCTTAGCGAATCTTTGATTAGGCATCCATACCATCGATGAATTCATGCAATGTGTATTATTAAAACTACTAGAAATTTAAATGAAAGTTACTATAGATCTAATTAAATTCTCTAGATTTAGCTTGTTTATAATTTTACAGAATAAATATTTTAGAATAGAATAAACCAAAACTAGAATAGTACGGGTAAAAGTTAGCTAAGTTCACCTTCCAGCTAGAGAGAAGAACTCTCTCTAGTTATTATAACAAACTCACTAAGAAATCATCAAATCAAGATAAATCAAACAACACAACAAAGTATTCTCTTGCTTAACTTATCATTCGAAGAACCATACACTATTTAATTAAGAAATATTTCAATAAACCCATTAAGATCCGAGCAGATTTTTAAACCAAAATGAAATATATCAGGATCTTAGAAAAGAACCAATACAAATTGAGATTACAAGATCGAGATCGAAGGAGTATGTATAATAGAAATTGCTATATCTTTAACTAATAACCAAATAAACAAAAGTTCATAACAAAATCGTCTAGATCTAACCATCGTGATTTGCCTATAAATCCAGATCATTTATGGCCCAGTCTCATTTTACAATTATTTGATCCGAGGCATACTTTTTATTTTAAACAAATCTACAGAATTCAAATCAAGATCCCAAATATTTTACAACCACTGTGATTTGTCCACGATTCGGTCTCATGTTTACATAGCCTCATCATACAGGTAACAATACCTGAGGCTCAATCTTTATTTTAAAAAAAAATCTAATCTACAAGATACCAATCTTTTATAAACAACGAATATTTCAAATCATCCATTACGTGGAAGTAAGACCATCATTAGATAGAAGCCATTGTCAAAACCAAAATCATTATGGGAGCCATATTTTAAAAACCCATTGAATAAACATAAAGAACTATCATTTAAAATAGTTAAAAATTCAAACGCATCAATAAGAATCGGGCACAAACCATGAGGCTCACTTCTTTTATTTAACATAAAAAATAAGCACACGGGATTTGAAACCAAGTGGTTGTAAGTCCATCGAGGATGGCATTCACTTTTTTTAAATACGGTAACATGCAAACAAGTTTTACAACCAACGATGACCCTAAGTGGTGGTAAGTATATCAAAGATGGCACCCACATTTTCTATTAATCCAAACATTATACACACAAAAAGATTTTTAAAATGACGATGGAATAGAGAGGATGCAAATCCCTCTCCCTGACAGATAAAAAAAACCCATAAGGGTTAATTAATTTACAATCTACACTTATCTTGCAAATAAGGCGAAGGCTTGGTTCCCACACAGCCATGAACCCAACTATCGTTGGCCAAACAAACTCGTGCTACAGATGGGCAACATCCATGCTGGAGCCACCCTCATAAACCAAACAACAAAGAAATGCCAAGGCTGGATAAGCAAGAAATAGATATTTAATCAACGAACAGAATAAATCTTTGGAATTCTCACCTTAAATAATTTTTGTATCAGGCCTGGGAGGAGGTGACCCTATCACCATCCTCTCTAATGTCCCTTGACCTACGATTTTCTACCCGAACAGTTAGCATCATAACTTCTCTTAAATAAAACTGTGAAAGAAACCAAAATAGAAAGTATAACTGACTTTACCTTGTTCGAATGCAGAGAGGGCAAGGGGTCGGCTCCTCCTAAACGCCCTTATCCCTCCTCTTCCTGCAAGAAAAATAAACACGCTAGTCAGTATTTACGACCCGAGAGTTCACAAAAACATTTTATCAAATCAATTACAGGGTTAAGATTATTTTTACCTGATTAAAGGAAGATGCAAGGACATAAAAGGTGGCTCAGTTTCGAGTCGCAGCAACTAGAAAAGCTATGGATATTGGTGGCCATCAATGATGAGGAATCCTCCATTACATGTCGGGAACAAACATTAAAAATGTCGTTCATGAATGGTAAAAACTTGCACCTAAAGAACCTTACAGAGCCGCCATCAAGGGCATAGCCTTTGTTCCAAAGATATTATATACCAAATAAACAATGAAATGAAGTGTTCAGACAGGAAAGATCCATAACAAAACCCTATCCAACCCTTTCCATCGTGAAGGACAAGTGGAGGGCCGAGATTGAATCTCCTGCGGGCCTTAAAGGCCTCGTTGCGCTACCAACTTGTAGCTAGGGAAAAAACATTATTTCTAGGGTCAACCACAGTACAACCAATTTATTAACTTTGAACTTCCTGTCATTATCACACAGCCAAAACCTTATAATATATTAACATGTCAACAACGTATTGCATACATCAAACTTCAGATATGGTAATCATATTGTCCCAAACCTTTAACATTTTGAATTCATGCATATAAACTTTAAACCTTACGTAAAATACCATGGTTGTACCATGGGTCATCATAACCTATGTTCATGCCAAACTTTGGTTATGGTTTAGGGGTGTGCAAACACCATAAGTCTTCCTTCCCAACTCACTTCCTTTTAAAACACATGTTATCATCATCATAAGAGTTGGGGAATGAAGGATAGGGCCAAAAATTAGCCTTAGGGCTAAGCAACCCCTATGTAACATGCCTCAAAATTTCAAACATAAAAAAAAATTATATATCCATATATATTTAGACATATTAATAAAATACCCAACTGTTATGAGAAAATACAATTAAAAAGACACCTTGCCCATATTAATAGTCAAGTTCATCGGTGTACAATCATTCTCAGGCGTAAGGACCATTATAACAGTTGTTCCGCCATTAAAAGATTCATTCTGCAATGCCTTCCGCCTTCCACTGCGGAATCCGAAAATCATAACTCAATGAAACGACCGCCTTGTCTTTTGGCTTTCCGCCTTCCTACTTCCACCTTTACGCCTTCTGCTTTCCACTTTTCGATGCGGACCTTGGAAGTCAGAAACTTCATAAAATTATCACTTGGTCTCTTGGCTTTCCACCTTCCGACTTCCACCTTTCTGCCTTCCGAGTTCCACCTTTCTGCCTTACTCTTCCTACCTTCCACTGTGGACCTCGGAAGTCGAAAACTTCATAAAACAATCACTTGGTCTTTCGGCTTTCCACCTTCCGCTACGAACCTAGAAAGTCAAAAACTTCAAAACATGATCACTTGGTATTTCGGCTTTCCGCCTTTCACTACAGACCTTGAAAGTCGAAAACTTCCTAAAACGATCACTTGGTCTTTCGGCTTTCTGCCTTCTGCTACGGACTTCGGAAGTTGGAAACTTCATAAAACGATCACTTGGTCTTTCGGATTTCTACACCGTTGATCCTTGTGAAAACAACCTTGACAGTCGATCTTGCTTTGATGCAGAAATCGGAGTTTGAAAAAACTCAACACTTTGCTTTGTCTTTTTCCTGTTTCTCACCTTCCGCCTTTTGCAGCTTCTATTAATCGTTGATCTCTTTTTCTGGCTTTAATCCTTACCGTTGATCTGAATTCTTGTATGGATCATTGTTTAACTATGCAAATCAACGCTTAACAGTATGGATTCAAATGCTTGTGGTTTGACTTGGGGTTTTTGTTTTACTATAAGATAAGTCGAATCTAGAGGTTAAATAAAACCAGTAACCCTTCTTGATTTCGTCTCCTCTATACATAATATTTAAAACTAAACCACACTAGATTAATTATGGATTCATACGGTGAATTAAGGTCCCCCCCCCGGCACAACAATTGCATTCGTAATATCGAAAAGGTAAAGATCTAAACCATAAACCAGTATTATTAGATCAATCGGCAATCCAAGTTCGAAGAGCAGAAATAAAGAAATATTTACATAAATCGATACATTTTAGAAAAAACATAGTAGAATATACGATTAGTTACAACCACTAAAGATGATAATTTTGGAAAGTAAACGCGGTGAAGAAGATCCAGATCAACAGATGTGGTTGACCGTGGGAGCCCATCAACGACTGAGAGCTATTTTGCTGGGTGAACTAGCATGGTCAAAGAAAAACCTTACATGTGCGATACTTTATTCAATCTGTCCTATGCCCATTGAAGTGCACTGTTGATCTAGATCTAACAGTCCTTCGGTCATTTCGCCAGTGAACTAGAAATATAGTTAAAAGTTTGAGACAAGAGCAAAATCACTTATGAAATCGGATACATAGTGGATTTGAAATCTGCTCTTGGTTGAACGCCTGTGGGACCATTGATCGGGTGAGGTTAATTTAGAATATCTACCAAGTTTAGAACCGAATTAAAGTCTAGTGACAAACAATCTAAAGTTTGATAGAAAGGAGACTGGCAATCAAATTCAGAAAACAAAATTTTAAGGTGTCACTCATAAGCAACAATGAAACTCACGTATCGACACTAGAGCCAACATTATCATTTCAACGACATTCTAAAATCAAGAAACAGAATCATAGAAGGTTTAACAGAAATGATATCGACTAGGAAACACCATTAAAAGTAGGAAAAGGTTTGAAAAGGAGGATTCCGTCCATTGTATACATACTCATCAGTTCTAATCATTCAAGTATTGATTCTGAAACCATTAACAGACTTATAACATTCAAAACTAAGTAAATTTTACTTAGGACAAAATATTAAAAGCTACAGTAAAAGCATTAATACCAATCTTTGATACTTCAGAGAACAGGGATAAATGTTCTACAGAATGCATAATCCTACTATCTGGATATGTAACTGTAAATATATTTCACATACACATCCTACTATAACTAGAATTAGTCATAAGAAAAACAGAGTAGGAACTTGGCACCAATGCTGGGAAAACACAAGTGGAGAAGTTGTTCCTCCCAACCAATTCCCAAAGCAGCCAATTTACTTGCTCCAGAACCCCCAAGCAGGTTCGTTGAACCAGAAGATAAAAATATCTCATTGCGCCATCTCTTGTATTATACTGATGGTAATCCCCGTCCAATGCTAGCCTCCTGCTGCTCATGGACATACTATTAAATAGTATTTTTCCTAAGACTTGGTCATTTATGAGCCTCCTGCTCTTCAACAACTCAACTAGGAGTGCATACCTGATTTTTGTGGATGATGCCTCCTGCATCTTGAGTTCTCACTTGGTGGTCTCAGCCACTTGTCATTTCCCTCTTGTGGGTAAGAGAACACTCTTTCAACAACTATTTACACTTGTGTTCTCCTTCAACAATTTTTACTAATAAGGACTGTTTTATTACAAAAATGTTTTATTCTTGACCTTCATGTCAATAAATAATAATAATTCAAGGTATTTTCCAACAAAATAACAATTATTAAATCAGGGGGTATTACATATACCTCTCCTTAAAACATAAAATCGTCCTCGGTGTTATAACCTTGCTTTTATTATTCCCTATTAGCCTCTTGGAATAAGTCTGGATATGCCTCCATATTACTTTCCATCTCCCAAGTAACTTCTTCCAGACTAAGGTGCTTCCATTGCACCTTTACATGTCCGATGGTACGGTTCCGAAGTAAAAGTTCTCTCCTGTCGAGAATGCGCTCCGGTCCCACTTGGAAATCTCCCTCTAGTTCCAACTGTAATACAATATTCCAGTCAATCACATGAGAAACATCATGAACATATATTTTCAATATAGAAACATGAAACAAATTATGTACTTTAATATTGGGTGGCATGGATAACTAGTATGCAACCGGACCTACTTTAGCTAGAATTTCAAATGGCCCACAATACATGGGTGCCAATTTCTTATACTTTCCCAATCTCAAGGTAGTTTTTTGGGGATTTACCTTTATGTATACATGATCACACACCTGGAACTCTCTAGGATTTATTTTTAAGTCAGACATAACTTTTATATTTGTCCTGGTAAGCCTTCAAGTTTTGATGTACCTGTTTCATCGTTAGTTCCATATCTTCTAATAAATCAGGTCCTAACATTAATCTATCAACAGGACTGCTCCATGAGATCGAAGTATTACACTTACGTCCATATAAAATTTCAAATGGACTCATACCTGCAGAAACTTGGAAATTATTGTTATATGCAAATTCAACCAAGTGTAGGTAGTCTTCCCACTTACCTGGTTTTTCCATAACATACATTCTTAGCATGTCCTCTAGAACCTAGTTTCCTCTTTCAGTATGCTCATCCGTTTGTGGATGATATGCAGTACTAAAATTTAACTGGGTACCCAAGCCTTTAAACAAGGCTTTCCAGAAGTTGCTTATAAACTTCATGTATCTATCTGAGACTATTACCTTCGGTACGCCATGTAACCTGAATATTTATTTCATTAAGATGTCTGCAATATTAACAACTTTGTAGGTAGATTTGACAGGTATAAAATGAGTCACTTTGCTTAATTTGTCAACCACAACCATGATGGAATCATGTTGTCTAAAATTCTTGGGAAATCAGGTGATGAAATCCATAATGATGGTCTCCCACTTCCATTCTGGAATAGGTAGTGGCTGCAACAATCCTACGGGATGTTGATGCTCTGCTCTAACTTGCTAAAATTTCAGGTAGCGAGCTAAGTATTCAACCACTTCCTTTTTCATGTTCGTCCAAAAGAATTCCTTTCTGATCATGGTAATCATTTTATGATACCTTGAATACCTCGAGTATGGTCTTTTATGCAGTTCATCCATGACTATCAATTTAATTTCTCATATGTTAGGTATATACATCCTATTTTTATGCAACAAAAGTCCTTGTTGGTTTAGGATAAAGTTTGTTTTTACTTGTTCTTGTTCATTTTTAATAGTCTTTTCCTTTAACCTATGATATTCCCCATCAAAATTTCCCGTACTTAAAATATGATCTCCTAGATCATATTCATAGTTGTTGATTGCACACAGCAAATTTGCATGACGACTTAAAGCATATGCTACTATATTTTATTTTCCCTTTATGTGTTTTATTTTGAAGACATACTCACTTAGAAAGGACAACCATCTGGCTTGTCTTGCATTCAAATTATGTTGATCAAATAAATATTTGACGCTTGTGTTGTCTGACATAAGTAAAAATTTTCCTCCAATTAAGTAGTGTCACCACATTTTTAAGGTGTGAATTACAACAACAAGTTCTAGATCATGTGTCGCATAATTCTTCTCATGATCTTTTAGTTTATTGGATTCATAAGCTACAACATAATTGTCTTGTAGTAAAACTCCACCCAAACCTTCAATGCAAGCATCGGTACATACAACGAATTCCTTGAATGGATCAGCAATTTTTAAGATCGGGGTGGTGGTTAATAGGTGTTTTAATTTGTTAAAACTTTCCTCACACTTTTTTGTCTACTCAATTTTTTTCCCTTTCTTTTGTAAAGAAGTTATGGGGTAGGCAATCTTAGAAAATCCTTCTATGAACTTACTGTGGTATCCAGTGATTACCATAAATGATCTGATGTCAGATACATTTTTAGGAACTGGCCATTCCATGATGGATTTTACCTTATTTGGGTCGACTGAGATTCCATCCTTGGACACTACATGTCTGAGGTACTGAGTCTTGTCTTTGAAAAAGTCACACTTATTGAACTTTGCATACATTTGTTGTTCTCTTAACACTTGCAAAACTATTTTTAGATATTCCTCGTGTTCTTGTTCATTCTTAGAGTAGATTAATATGTCGTCAATGAAGAGAACCAAAAATTTATCCAGATAATTACTTAAAATGATGTTCATTAAACACATGAATGCAGCAGGTGCGTTTGTCAACCCAAAGGGCATTACAACAAACTCATAGTGACCGTAACGGGTCCTAAATGTTGTTTTAAAAATATCTTCATCTTTTATTCGCACTTGATGATAACCCGAACTTAAATCTATCTTTGAAAAGATAGTTTCTATGCGGAAATGATCAACCAGATCATCTATCCAGGGAAGTGGGTATCCGTTTTTAATAGTCATTTCATTTAGTTTCTTGTAATCTATACATAATATTAGTGTAGGGTGATTCCATGAAGATGGGTAACACTTTTTGGCCAAATTTGGCGATGAAAACCTGATTTTTTACTCATGTACTAGAGAGAAGCCCTGAAAACGCATATATGCCATGTGAATTTTGACTTGCAGTAAAAAAACAAATTGTAGAATATTATGTTGGCTTCATAGTGATATTTTTTTTTTA
>LPNX010961583.1:23596-62958 GCA_001517045.1 Pseudotsuga menziesii | reverse complement strand
CCTCGGTCGAGGGCTTAACAAGACCTCGACCGAGGTGCATTTTTCTGTTTTTTCCGAAATGCTCTTGCCAAAAAGTGTTACCCAGGTCCGTGGAATCACCCTGTATCGTTTTTCTTTTTCACAAAAAAGATCGGTGCTCCACAGGGGGACACACTTGGTCGAATATACTTTTTTATCGATTATTTCTTGTAATTGTGATTTTAGTTCTGTCAGTTCGATTATGTTCATTTGATATGGAGCCTTCAATGTTGGTACCACTCCAGGTATTAGATTGATTGTGATTGGAGGGAGTCTAGGGACTTCTTCCAAAAAGATATCTTCGAACTCCTTTAAAATAGGTATGTATTCCAGTTTAGGTTTTATATCATTTTCCTTATCATTCATTATATATATTGTGAATACCTTACATCCTTTTCTTACTGATCTCTTCATTTGCAAAGTAGATATTTCTTTGATGGTTACTTTCCTAGGAATTCCTTTCACCTTTACGTTATTTCGATTATTATCTATACATGTAAATGTTTTATCAAAACAGTTTAACAACACTTTATGCTCCTCAAGCCGATCCATTCCTATCAATAGATCATAAGCTCCTAAAGGCAATATATTTACATTCACATGTGTAAGGAAATCATTCAACATTTTCTTGCAATTTCTAACAATACTTGTAACCTTTCTTTTGTACCTGTGGCTAACTGTACTAGCTAGGACTTATCAAACTTTTTAGGTACCAAATTGCATAAATCAATTACTCTAGGTGAAATATAACTCAGGCTTGCACCTAGATCAATTAAGATAGATATAGGTTGATTGTTTATCATACCTTCAATTTCAACCATGGAAGTCTGGTGGCCTGCTTCATGATTCTCCAATGCAACACAAACTCTGGGCATGCTCCTGTCCATATCCCTAATTGTAACTACTTTCTTGATAGAATGGACATTAAACTTTTGCTTCCTTGCTGGACAATCCTTAAAGTAGTGTGGCTCTCCAACCTCCCAACATTTTAAGGGTTCTTTAAGTGTTGGGTTTTTATTAGGAAAATTTGAGGGTACTGTAGAATCTTGAGGTTTAAAACCTTTGTACTTATTACCCTCATACCCTCTGTGATTATTTCCCATGTTTTTGTGGAATTTATTTTGTTTTCTTTTAGAATCAAAATTATTTGGTCTTTGATTTTTCCAAGCCGGTATACTTTTATTTTTATTTTTGTTTTGATCAAAACAGAAGTTTGACTTCCTCGTCGCTTCCTCAATGTCTTTGGATTGTCATATTCAATCCGTTCTTTGAACATGAGGGGAAGACAACTAAGGAAACGTTCTATCTTGGGATTCTCACCAATTATGTAGGGGACATAATGAAGTTAGCTTAAGAACTTACTACATATTTCTTTCATTGTCATGGCCCCTAACCTTAGTTGATAAAACTCCTTGGCTTTTTATTCATAATAATGTTCAGATAAATAATTTCTTTTAAATAGTTTCTTGAAAATTTTCTAGGTCGCATACCTTTATTTTATACCCTTAACTTTATTTATATCTTTCCACCATATATCTTCATTTCCAATCAGATTATAAATGGCCATTTTTGCTTTCAACTCATTTGAGTAATTATATATTTGGAAGTAATTTTTCATACCGAATAGCTAGGCCTCTGCCTTCTCTCCCTTCTCAATTTCCCCATTAAAGATGGGTGGTTTAATTTGTTTGAACTCCCGAGAGATTTTCTCATAGGGTCTGTACTTTTTCTTCTTTTTATTTTCGTCATTGCTTTCACTTGACTCTTGAGTTTTTCTGTGATGTTTAACTGACTCTTCACTTGAAGTGTCAGGGTTATGGCTGGAAAATTATAGATTCCTACCATTACGTTTATTGTACAGGGCAGTTTTAGGCAGTTCCTGTTCAAAATCCTTATTTTTATCTTTTTCTTCATTATGGATTTTTTCTAACAAGATAGTGTTCAGTTCTTCTTGAGCCTTCATAATTCGTTCTTTATCTTCCTTAAACTTTATTAATTTAGATCTTAGTTCATTCACAGTCCTTTTTAAATCATATTTATTGTCCTGACTTTCATTTAGATCTACCTAGAACTCTCCATCCCTTAGATTACCCTCTTCATTTAAAGGTTGTTCCAGGTGATGTTCCTCTTCTGCAGACATTCCCACATCTTCCATATTTCCTGCAAAATATATTTGTACTTCTATTTTCTATGTAAGAGAATTTTCAAGACAAAATAAACATGAGTTAGTTTGTTGTTCTCTATAGAAGTTGTGTGTTGAGCCTATTCAGGCCTATTGCTAAAACCATGCTTTGATGCCATATGCAACATACCTCAAAATTTCAAACATAAGAAAAAATTATTCAGACATATTAATAAAATACCCAGTTGTTATGAGAAAATACAATTAAAGAGACACCCTAGCCATATTAATAGTCAAATTCATCCTTGTACAATAATTCTTAGGTGTAAGGACCACTGTAACATTCGTTCTTCCATTAAAAGATCCATTCTTCAACCACAATGGTCATTTCCGCAATAAACTAAGTTTTATGTCTTCCGCCTTCTGCTACGGAAATCGAAAAACAACATATCAATTCCTTCATTTGACCACTTTCCACCTTCCGCATTTTGCACTAACTTCCCACACTAATTGAATTTTCTACCTTCCACCTTCCACTATGGAATCTGGAAATCGAAACTCAACGAAACAACCACCTTGTCTTTCGGCTGTCTATCTTCCTACTTCCACCTTTCCACCTTTTTGCTTTCTGCTTTCTACTATGGACCTCAGAATTCAGAAACTACATAAAATGATCACTTGGCCTCTTGGCTTTCTGCCTTCCAACTTTTGCCTTTCCACCTTCCTCTTTCCACCTTCCGCTGTGGACCTCGGAAGTCAAAAACTTCATAAAACAAACACTTGGTATTTCGGCTTTTCGCCTTCCGCTGCAGAACTCGAGAGTCGAAAACTTCATAAAATGATCAATTGGTCTTTCAGCTTTCCCCCTTCCACTGTAAACCTTGGAAGTCAGAAAATTCCTAAAACGATCACTTGGTCTTTCATCTTTCTGCCTTCTGCTGCAGACTTCGGAAGTTAGAAACTTCATAAAATGATCACTTGGTCTTTCGACTTTCTACACCATGGATCTTGCTTTGATGTGGAAATCGGACTTCAGAAAAACTTAACACTTTGCCTTGTCTTTTTCCTGTTTACCGCCTTGTGCCTTCCGCAACTTCTATTAACCGTTGATCTCTTCTTATGGCTTTAATCCTGACCATTGATTTGAATTCTTGTATGTATCATCATTTAACTGTGCAGATCAATGTTTAACACTATGGATTCAACTGGTTGTGGTTTGACTTGGGGTTTTTGTTTTACTGTAAGATAAGTCGAATCTAGAGGTTAAATAAAACCAGTAACCCTTCTTGATTTCGTCACCTCTATACATAATATTTAAAACTAAACCACGCTAGGTTAATTATGGATTCATAAGGTGAATTAAGGTTCCCAACCCTACACAATGATTGCATTCGTAATATCGAAAAGATAAAGATCTAAACCATAAACCAGTATTATTATATCAATTGGCAATCCAAGTTCGAAGAGCAGAAGTAAAGAAATATTTACATAAATTGATACATTTCAGGAAAAACATAGTAGAATATCCTATCAGTTACAACAACAAAGGATGAGAATTTTGGAAATTAAACACGGTGAAGAAGATCCATATCAACAGACGTGGTTTATCATGGGAGTCGATCAACGACTGAGATCTATTTCATTGGGTGAGGTTAATTTAGCAGATCTACCAAGTTTACAACTAGATTAAAGTCTAGTGACAATCAATCTAAAGACTGTTACAAAGGAGTCTGGCAATCAGATTCAGACAACAAAATTTTAAGGTGTTCTGATAAGAAACAATGAAACTCATGGACCGACACCAGAGCCAACATTATCATTTCAATGACATTCTAAAATCGAGAAATAGAATCACTGAAGGTTTATCATAAATGATATCGACTGGGAAACACCGTTAAAAGTAGGAAAAGGTTTGAAATAGAGGATTTCATCCATTATATACATACTCATCGATTCTAATCATTCAAGTATTGATTCCAAAACCATTAACAAACTTTTAACAGTCAGAACTAAGTAAATTTTACTCAGGAAAAAATATTAATTCTACAGTAATAGCATTACTACCAATCTTTGATACTTCAGAGAACAGGGATAATTGTTCTACAAAACTCATAATCCTACTATTTGGAGATGTAACTGTACCTATATTTCACATACATATCCTACTGTAACTAGAATTAGTCATAAGAAAAACAGAGTAGGAACCTGGAACCAATGCTGGGAAAATACAAGTGGAGAAGTTGTTCCTCCCAACCAACTCCCAGAGCATCTAATTTACTTGCTCCAGAACCCTCGAGCCTGTTCGTTGAACCACAAGAGAAAAATATCTCAATGCACCATCTATTGCATTATACAGATGTTAATCCCCGTCCAATTCTAGCCTGCTCTTGCTTATAGACATACTATTAAATAGTATTTTTCCTAGGACTTGGTCATTTATGAGCCTCCTACTCTTCAACAACTCAACTAGGAGTGCAGATCTTATTTTTTAGGATGTTGCCTCCTACATATCGAGTTCTAACTCAGTGGTCTCAACCACTTATCATTTCCCTCTTATGGGTCAAAGAACACTCTTTCAACATCTATTTCCACTTGTGTTCTCCTTCAGCAATTTTTATTAATAAGGAATGTTTTATTCTTGACCTTCCTATCTGTTAGTGCCAGAAATTGTTCTTAGACTACTAGAAGAACAAGCCAACACAATCTCAAAAGTAAAATTAAATAAAATAGGTTTTAGGGTTTTGGTTTTAAAAAACTTCATCAGCAAGGAGGAAATAAACATCCACAAACTAATACATAACTGAATCATGCAAGTTGGATAAACTGGGGATCAAACACATCCCAATAATCCATCAACATTACACATGAAATACTAATTCCACCCACAGGCTACAAGCATTTACATGAATAAACCTTTAAACAAGAAATGAAATTGTAGACTCAGCAATCAACCAGATCAGAAATGAAAAAGCATGACAGGTAAAAGGGATTATCAGTTTATATATAATCAATAACAATCATCCACTTACATAAGAGTTATAAGTGCTAGCTTGAGAAATCAAAGCTCCAAAGCCTCTCCTTGAGTGAAAAATCCCCCCACGGAACTGTATGTTTGTCTTCCTTTTATCATTACAAAAGTAAATTAGTTCCATAACTGCCTTCTAGGTCGAAATTTGAAACAGTTACATCAATTAGTTACATGATAACTCAAAATCTTTAAAGACAATTAACCCAAAAATAACAAATCGGATTTGGGGAAATTTGACAAATTTCTGAAAATTGGGGTCTCAAAGACGCCTTCATATCTCTCGATCCGAAACACCTGTGCAAAAAATGAGATATTTTTTTTAAATGAGTATGTTATGAACAAAAACCTCTCTTGGTTTTTCAAAATTCCTCTTCAATTGATCGGAATATGTTCTGAAAATTTGTGACTAAAACAGGAAATTATTAAATAATTCAAACCCTGAAAATAGGCCACAAAGATGAATTCGCATCTCTCAAATGATAATAGCTGTTGCAAAACTGAGAGAGGTTTTTGTGAATGATTCTGTTGTGGAAAAAAACCTCTTTTGTTTTTCCTGAATTCATTTCCATCTCATTGTAATCTTCTCCCAATGACAATGACAAAAACAGGAAAAACAGAGTTGTTACAGGAATCTCCTCATGAAAATATTTGACAAAGGACTCAAAAATGAGAGTTAGATTATAAATCAAAACTTGGAATAAACTTTTATTATAAGTTTTTGAAAGCTTAAAGATGTACATATTAACTAAAAATCCCAAAAGACAAACCTTAAAACTAAAATAATGAAATGATTCAACCATTAAAAGCATTAAATCCAACTAAAATTATTGATTGTCAAAAATTCTTAAAATCAACATAAAATATAAAATCACTTTAAACCAACGGTTGAAAATTAGGACAAAAAGAACAGATAAACTAAGAACAAGATCTAGTTATAACATTTGTCTCTTGCTGCGGGATGAATTCCTCCTTGTGAGGCTTCAAGAACCTGTAGACCTTGTGCCTTATTTATTGGGTGATAGAGTCATTTACCAAATCTCTGCAACTTTGTCAAACTCTGAACAGATACCTTTGAAATGAAAAAATACTGCTACAAACCAGCATACTGAAAAGAATCTACATGCTCATATAGTGAGCTTATTCTACTATTTACTCCTACTTCTAATTGGAGGAAACAACCCAATCAAGTGTAATCATACTTCCAGTGAAGCCAAGAAACCATTTGACTGAGAATCATAATTTCATGCATGCTACTGTTTGAGAAAACCCACAAAAGATGTGATAAATGCAATAAAGAGCCTGAAGGAAGTTGATACTTATGACTGGAAATAGGAAGTATGCCAAAATATGGAGCATTAGAAACCTTTGAAAAATATAATTCCATCCAAGAAGCCACAAGATCATGAAATTTCCGATTTAAAACTTCAATGTCTTCATAATATTCATCATAAAGTGAAGCAATCTCTTCCTCTCCATTGCTATTCTTTTTAAACTTTGGATCAAGAATGGAAACCAAGGGCTTTTCAAACTGCTTCTCGACCTTTAGATAAAACCCTTGATCAAAACTTGAACAAATAAAATTATGAAAGTGACCATAAGTCAAGAATGACAGCTTATTTCTTATATCAATAGTAAGAGGTTGAAGAGCAGCAACTTCTTCTTCATAACATGATAATCTCAAAATAGTCTACCCAAATTTATCAGATCTTCCCAAATGAAATTAGGGCCTTCCCATAAATGATAGAGGCTACCCAAAACAGTTTTCCCAAATTACTAACAAGACTACCCAGAATACAAAATAGGCTACCAAAAATTTTCAGTCACTATCCGTGACTGTACCTCTACCCCAGGTCTGCCCAAAATTATTCTTCCCTGCCCTGTAGTCTTCCCAGCTGCCCTGTGGCAGCTTGTTTTTGCTCGGCTCCCCTATGGTAGTTTGCTGCTGCCCAACATCCTATCTGTGACCTCACAGGTTGTCCTGTGGGATTCCTTGAGGGACTGTGCAGCCTCGGGCTACTATAGCACCCTCACGGGTATGCCTGTAGGATGTCAGGAGTTGTTGCAGGGCCACAAAATCCCTTGTGGGTCTGCCCCAGAGCTTTCTGAGGATTGGGCATGAGCCAATCCCTCACTGGTATTCTTGTAGCAGGCTGCTCGTGGGTTCCAACAGGGTATTTCCCCTTTTTGGCCTGCCCAAAGAAGAAAAGAAGAAGGTTGCCAGTAAAAGGAAGAAAGCTTCCCGTGAAAAAAACAGTGAGGCTTCCCGAGATTTGGAAGTGGCTGGCCAAGATTTGGAAGTAGCTTCCCTAGATATGGAAGTTGAATGTTTTGGATCTGAAGATGAATCTACTGATGAAACCTTAGTTGAGGGTTTTTACTTCACATGGATGATGATGCCCTAGCTAGACCCATCCATGCTAGGGCACAATCATTAACTTCTTCTTCAAACCTATAAGATCTTCTCATGGAGCTGCTATACCTATGAGAGTAAATGTGTATATGATAATGAAAAGACTTGATCTTCTTTTATAGCCTTTCGTCCCCTGTAAGTGGACCAAAATTAGAAAATATAAAATAATAATATTTTATTCTTTTCCTAATTTCACTTTTACCTTCTTACCAAAAAGGTCTTTTATGTATTTTTGACTTTTACCAAAAGTCCTTATTTACCTTTGACTTTCACCGATGGTCCTTTTCTTATGGTCCAAAAGTCCTTATGTGTTTTTTGACTTTTGACTTTAGCCTTTTTCCAAGTGCCACTATGGTCATTACCTGTGGTCCTTTTGATTCCAAAAGTACATTGTCATAAACCAAGAGAGTTAATACTGCTTTTATCTCACACTCTGTGTGACACCTAGATCTAGTACTAGGGTAACTTAACCAAGGGTAGCTAATCCTTGGAGAAGTACACAAAGCACATAGATCAAGGGTCAGAGTGTCACACATGCCTAGACCCAGTTTAGGGCTTACAGTGCCTTCCTGGTAACAGACTAGGTGCCTCCATTCTCCAAGAGAATGGCTACTCATAACTAAGTTGAGTCTATTAGTACTAGACTAGTCCACATCGTGGTACCGAACTAGATTTATACCATTCAACAGAATGGTCACTCAACACTGGGTTGAGTCTTCACCGTAGTACCGGACCAGGTGGCCCCATTCTCCTAAGAGAATGGCTCTCGATGTTGCTCATAAAATTCAACACTCCCTCTCAACGAGAGAGGCATTCTCTACCATACCAATATTGTCATGAAAGTACATGAACGTTGATGCTGACAGTGACTTGGTCAAGATATCTGCAATCTGTCGATCTGTACGAATGTACTGCAACTTCAGAGCACCTCTCTGCACTGGGTCTCTGATGAAATGATATCTCATTTCAATGTGTTCCAATATATCATGAAACACTGGGTTCTCCAAACGCTTTATGAAACTCTTGTTATTGCATTGGATGATTGTTGAGTCAAGCTTTCCCCCGAACATATCAGATATCAATTTTCTTAGCCAACTTGCTTCCTTGCAGGAATCACTTGCAACAATATACTCTGCCTCAGTTGTACTCTGAGCTATGGAATCATGCTTCCTACTAAACCAAGAGATCATTATTGATCCCATACTGAAGCAATAACCAGAGGTACTTTTCCGGTCAACTACACTACCAACCCAATCTGAATCAGTATATCCAGATAATGTTACTCCACTGCTACAAGTAACCTTGAGCCCATAAGTGTTGGACATGCAATGATTCATAGCATTCTCTATGTCTGGTCTCGTATGTACGAGGTGCTTCCAGGATCCAAAAATACTGTCTATACAGAGTAGAGTCTGTACTCTGTAAACTGGTAGCTGAGTCACCCAACTTTGTTAAGTTGATGGTCATGGGTACGGTTGTAGACTTACAATCTTGCATCCCAAATCTTTGCAAGATGTCTCTTGCATAATTTCCTAGTGTCAGGAAGATGTTGCCTAGATTTTTCCAATATTCTAAGCCAAGGAAGTAATGCACTAATTCAAGATCTTTCATCTCGAATTTAGAGGTAAGCTCCCTCTTACATTGTTCTATCAATTGTTCAGCGCCGGTAAGGAACAAGTCATTTGCAAGTATCAAGACATGATTATGAACAACCTCAAAGTACAATTTAGACTTATCTGTGCTTTTGAAAAACCCCAAGTCATGGAGCAATACATCCATCCTTGCATACCAAAATCTTGGAACATACAAGGATTTCTTCACAAAGCCTTCAGGTTGTTCAACATAAGCTTCCACCTCAATATTTCCATTGAGGAGAACTGTCTTTACATATGTATGATGTAACTTCCGTCTGAATAATGCAACAAGTGAGATGATGGTTCTGAAGGTAGTATACCTGGTAACATGAGAAAATGTCACTACTAACTTTCTTGATGGTCTGGGAACAACTTCCCACACATCATTTTCCATGATTGAACTATACTCTTCAATCATGGCATCAACCCATACCTGTTGACTTGTTGCTTCTTTGTATGATGGAGGTTATGTACTGTCAAGCTGACCCATAAGGCCTGAGTACTTATGTGGTCTTTCTCTGAAAATACCGAGGATATTTATGCTTCTCGCCTTCTTGTACCATTTCTTGATACCAAGCTGATCTACTTTTGTAAGGAGGAACTTTAAGTAGTTCTTCTGATGGATTTTCAGTGTTCTCAGAAACATCTGGAATTTGATCCTCAAATTCCTCTTCCTCCCTCTGAGTTTCTAAAACTAGAAACTCTAGTGGAGGTACTTCATCTTCGTTTGAAAGCTCTTTTTCTTGATACACATATTTCTCATGGAAGACCACATCTCTGCTGACTATCTTCTGTAAGCCTAGAAGTGTTGTGTAGTGAAGGTGTTCAAATATTTTATGCCACATCTCACATGGATTCACTACATGGGTGGGATCCTCAGAAACCTTGTAAAGGCCTCCCTCTTGAGCCCCAATTTGTTTTTCTAAGCTTAGGTCTTCATCCTTTTCCCATAGAAGGACTTTCATGTCCATAAAGAGGACTCTGAATCCCTTTTCCTCTAAGCCAACAAAAAATAAAAGATTCTTCTTTAACCCAAGAACATAAAGCATCATCAATATGAAGAACCATGCATGAGTCAAGTCAAAGTGAATTTGAGCCAACTCCTTCTATCTTGTAAGTGGATTCATATCCAAGTTCTACTTGAGTGGTGAACTTATTCTTTCTGTAATTGGTGAGAGCTCTGCGGTTTCCTGTCATGTGCCTGGAGGCAACACTGTCCACAAACCAAGAAAAGGAACAATCTGAGAAAAAACCTGTTAGAGCAGAAATCAAGTAGTACTCTCTTCTAGGATCTTCATCCCTGTTAGACTTGGTTTTCTTCTTATTCTTCTTTGGTTCTTCATCATCTTCTTCTTCTTCTGCAGCAGATGCTTGAAACCTTCTCTTGGGTTTCTTCTTGTTCTTCCTGTAGTCTCTAGCATAATGTCCAAACTTGTGACAACTATAACATTCCACTTTAGACATGTTAGAAAACTTACCCTGAGGTTTCTTTCCCTTATTTTGCTGAGGGAAAGGCTTCTTGAACTTCTTTGTCTTTGCTGCAAGTGCAAGGTTGTCCTCCTTGATTACCTTGCCATAGTTCCTTCCTTATTCTTCTATGCAATCATGTGAAAGTGTTTCAAAGGTTGGTTGATTCTCTCGTCGACAAATGGATGCCATGAAGGTTTCCCAAGAGCTTGGGAGACCATCAACCACTGTTTCCACAAGGTCATCATAATCAATAGTAATACCAATAGCAATGAGTTGATCTCTTACATGTGTAATCTTGGTAAAGAAGGAACCAACTCTTTCATCTTTGTTCAACTTTAAAGTTCATAACCTCTTCTTCAAGACTCTCTTTTGACTAGGAGCCTTCTTTTCATATAGGTTGACCAAAGTATCATAGCATTCTTTAGCAGTATTCAAAGATGTAATGTTGGGCATAAATGACTCTCTAATAGAATCATAGACGATTCTTCTAGCATTACCTTGCTTCCTCTTGTAAGCAAGCCTACCAGCATTTGTTGTTGGCTCTTCTATGACATTAAGAACAATGTCATCCAAGTCATTATCATATAGAATGGTTGTCAATATGGCTTTCCAAGAGTTGAAGTTTGATGAACTGTAGAGCTTCTCTACCGGTTTGAAACCATTGGTGGCCATCTCTACCACTTAGTCAAATGTTAGATCTGCAAATATTATCCCAAGATCTAGTGAAAAACAATAGTGGTGTCTCTTTACTGTGTTTTCACATGCTAAGCTCTAATACCAAGTTAAATTTTTAGCATGAGCATAAATACTTAAAAAATGTGCAGATCAACTTAAGTAACAAATGACAAGTGCAATAATAAAAATACATCCATCACATCAAAAAAATAGACACAAGAGTTTTTCACTGGAGAAATATTCAAAGGACAAAAACCCCAAAAAGCATTAATAGCTCATCTCGTAAATGAGATGACTTAGAAATTATTTAAAAAGTTCCTCAAACCCCAATCTGGGTTTAACCACAGTTTACAGTAATTTTTCTCAGTGAAAATCAGAACAAGGGTTCCAAACCCTAGTTCCTTAAATTTCCAGATCTGCTCAAATACTGTCAAAAATCAATTTCCAAGAAATTATCAGATCTGCTTGAAATGATATTAGGGCCTACCCAAAAATGATAGAGACTGCCCAAAATAGTCTGCCCAAATTTATCAGATCTTCCCGAGATGAAATTAGGGCCTACCCAAAAATGATAGAGACTTCCTAAAACAGTCTGCCCAAATTACTAACTATTCTTCCCGGAATACAAAATAGGTTGCCCAAAATTTTGAAATAGGCTGCCCAAAATTTTCAGTCATTACCCATGACTATTCCTCTTCCCCAAGTCTACACGAAATTAGTCTACCCAAAAATTATTCTTCCCTGCCCTGTGGCAGGTTGCTGCTACTTGAATTCCTTGTGGTAGTTTGTTGCTACTCGACAACCTGTCTCTGACCTAATGGGTTGGCCCGTGGGCTTCCCTAAGGGACTGTGCAGCCTTGGGCTGCTACAGTGCCCTCACGGGTATGCCTATAGGCTACCCGGAGGTGTTGTAGGGCCACGACAGCCCTTGTGGGTTTTCCTTAGGGCTGCCCGAGGGTTGGTCGTGAGCCAAACCCTCATGGGTATGCCTGTAGCAAACTTCCCATGGGTGCCAAGAGGGCAATGCCCCACCATGGCCTGCCCAAAGAAGAAATGAAGAGGGTTGTCAGTAAAAGGAAGAAAGCTTCTCATGAAAAGAACAGTGAGGCTGCCCAAGATCTGGAAGTGGCTTCCCTAGATCTGGAAGTGGATGCCCTAGATATGGAAGTTGAATGTTCTGGATATGAAGATGAATTTGTGGATTAAACCCTAGATGAGGGTTTTGACTTCACATGGATGATGATTCCCTAGCTAGACTCATCCATGCTAGGGCACAATCATTAACTTCTTCTTCAAACCTGTAAGATCCTCTCATAGAGTAGCTGTACCTATGAGAACAAGTGTGTATATGATAATGAAAAGACTTGATCTTCTTTTATAGCCTTTAGTCACCTGTAAGTGGACCAAAATTAGAAAAGATAAAATAATAATATTTTATTCTTTTCCTAATTTCAATTTTACCTTCTTACCAAAAATGTCTTTTATGTATTTTTGACTTTTACCAAAAGTCCTTATTTATCTTTGACTTTCACCTATGGTCCTTTTTCTATGGTACAAAAGTCCTTATGTATTTTTTGACTTTTGACTTTAGCCTTTTTCCAAGTTCCCTAATGGTCATTACCTGTGGTCCTTTTGATTCCAAAAGTACATTGTCATAAACCAAGAGAGTTAAAAATGCTTTTATCTCACACTCTATGTGACACCTAGATCTGGTACCAGAGTAACTTAACCAAGGGTAGCTAATCCTTGGAGAAATACACAAAGCCCATAGATCAAGGGTCAGAAGAGTCACACATGCGTAAACCCAGTCTAGGAATTACAGTTCCTTGCTAGTAATAGACCAAGTGCCTCCATTCTTTAAGAGAATGGCTACTCATAACTAAACTGAGTCTACCAATACTAGACTGGTCCACATTATGGTCCCAAACTAGATGTCTACCATTCAACTGAATGGTCACTCAACATTGGGTTGATTCTACCTAGGGCAGAGCTGGGTCTATATCATGGTCCCAAACCAGATATCTACCATTCAACATAATCGTCACTCAACACTGGGTTGAGTATTCACCGTGGTCCCGGACAAGGTGGCCCCATTATCCTAAGAGAATGGTTCTCAATGCTGCTCAGAAAAATCAACAGCTAGCTACATAGCAGCTTCTCAAAAAAACTAGATTACGGTGCCTGATGTTGTTAATTATCTCCACTTCGTTCAGGAATTGGGAATCCCCTTCGGCCGTGCAGTTTTTTATTCTCTTCACGGCGATCTGTCGAAAATCTAGAATCATTCCCTTGTATACCATGGCAAAGACACCTTGGCTGATGAGATTTTCGTCACTGAAATTATCAGTGGCGCTCCTGATCCGTCGAACTCCGAACCACATTGCTCTGGTGTTGGGTTTCACGGTTGCACACAAAATATTTTGGGTTCACCTCATGAAACGTTTGTGCATGACCGAACGATCAATCCTCCTCACCCACAGACAATAGAAAAGGCCGAGAGAATAGATGAGGAAAATGGACATTGCAGTGACCATGAAAGTGTATCCCAAAACGTGGTGATCTAACGAGGTTTGGACGAAAGGAAGGCGGAAGATGCACTAAGTAGTATATTTGCTCTTGGGGTCAAATTCATTTACCACTCAGACGGCATGCAGAACTGTGAAATAACGGCAATTCAAACTAGTCGTGTTTGTCAAGGTTTTGTACATGTCCGCTGGCATCTTATGAATGAGATTTCCACTATCGATGTATTTGTAACATGCTTCCAGATCTGAGAGGTCACCTTTGCAGGCCGGATCCAGTGGAGTAGTTCCCAGTTTGCGAAACCAATCCTCCTTTGTCTGTATACCGACGCACAAGAGAGGGTTTGATACAAACCTAGGTATTTTATTCTTCAAACAGATTGTCGCCATGTTTGGCGAGAGACCCAAAGAATTGAGCTATTGCTGAAACAACTAAAGACAGGTGACAACAGAGGTGTTGGCTGGAATTTGAAACATGGATGAATCTCTAAGCTGTTGAGCTAATCCTATACCAAATAAGCTCAGCAAAGTAGTCAGGTTTAATGATGGGAAATTCACAAGAATACTTGTCCCACATCAATTGGCGAACGTAATCAAGGTTCATCAGACATTCGACATTAGCGAATGACCAATTCAACATCAAGTGTAAGAGTAGAATAGTCTTCATCTTCATTTTTCTTCTCTTAGCCCCCTGCTGCATTGAGAAATCGCGGCCACAGATATATAACACAGGCTCCGTCTTCATTTTTATTCTCTTATCCCTCTGATGTGTTCAGAATTTGCGGTCACAGATATAACGCGAATGTAATGCACGGACGTTTGCGTTGCAACGATGATTCCTATAGTGATTTTCTCGCAAGTTTTGATTTACGTTCACAAACTGTCGCCATTAATATGTAATGGCTATTTAATGATACAATGAAATGTTGACTCTTTTTCACATTTTATTAGCTGATAGACTTGCATCTCCCTTTTACGCGGACACTCACGTGGACATTGCATGGTTTTAATATTGAATAGTGTTTTTGAAACCTATTAATGGGCATGAAACCAATATGGAGAATGGAGAATGTTTAGAGGTATCATACTCATTATCCTTGGTAAATGGAAATTAATACTAGCCATTGCTCAAGGTAGAATGGAAATTAATATTTGTACAGTAATATGGTCCTTAAATATTGATAGGCACAATCAACCATTTAGTTTTGTGAAGATAGCTAGATGTTAAATAAAATCTAAAATATATAATTTTATATATTTATTCATACCAATTTGTAAGATTTAATATCAACACAAAACAAATAATAATTAATAACAAAAAATCAAAAACTAATATAAAAAAAAACAAATTCTTCTTAGTTTATTTAACCGCCCTTTTATTTAACCGTCCTTTAACTAAAACTTATTTATGTAGAAATAATAGATCAATGCTATGAGAAATGATAAGAAGAAGCACAGGAAATATATCTTGCTATTAAGAATTCTCACAAGCATACATAGGAAAAATAGAGAGAAGAAAAGAGACTGAATCACATGAATGAAGAGATGAATATTGGTGTGTATCATTCCATTGAATAATGATGAATAATAGTGTACATAAATAGTACATCCCTCATAGGAGAATCGAGTTGTATGGAGACAACTCATAAAGCTCAAAAAGGTTGACTTACCAAAATATAGCAAACCCCCATAGGTGGCTAAAGAACTTCCCAAATATATCAAGGACTTCATGAATTGGCAAAAGCATGAGTGAGTTATCAAGGAGATGGAAAAAACATGCTAATCCTAGAAAATGGAGGAAAAGTCATCAAGGATGGGTTGGCAACAAAAGCACCCAGTTTCCTAGTTTGACTAGCTTTACCTTATCCATAGAAAAACACAAAAAGAAGAATAAAACAGAATCTGCTATAATGTGTTGTATACTAATTCTGGATGGTCAAAAGGTGGTCAATATCAACCCAGAATTAGAAATAAATCATTCCTAGGATATAGATGGCATGTATTGACTATAAGGTGCAAGTGGATGCCAACTAATTAAGTTAGTGGGTGAATAATTAATCAAATAATGATTAATTATTTTATTCTAAGTTATGAGTGAGTTTAATATATTCCAACACCCCCCTATAAGTCTGAATTTATGATGGTATGTCAAAATATAGATGCATATAGGGCCCAACAACAAGGCTATGGTCACCCTTTAACAATTATTATGTCTAGAAAAATGAGGAAAGAGGCAAAACCACATGGGGAAAATCCTCCCTCAAGACAGGACAAGGCACAAAATTTGAAATATGTCTTCAACATATCTTCATATTCACTTTAATGAGCTGAATGAACTACTTCTGGATGAAGGAATTGCTGAAGAAATCATGAACTCCATGATCATGCGCTAGAGTGTAGAACCTACAAGAAGGAAGAAGACAAACTCCTTGTATCTCATCAACTGATGAAGTGGGAGCATTATATGAATGCTTCTTGCTTCTATCAAACTCTGATTTACAAATATAATCTGAAATGGAAAAGAGATCTATGCATACTCCTTCCCAAAGAGTACAAAAATTAAGACAATTTATTTCACACCCAATTCCCTGAATAGTTCCAAAATTGTGATGTGAATCACATGTCAATCTTCCAATCTATTGTAGCACCTATATAGATCTGATATGGGGCTAGTAAAACTCTGATATATCAGAATTATTAGCATATGTAACAACAAAGACAAAGGCTTCAATGGCTCCATTAGGATATAGGGCTAGACTAGGAAAATTATGAGCAACTGGGGAAAACTGATAGGTGTAAAAATATGAATGATAGATGGGCATAAGATCCGAACCATAAGTGTTTAGACCAGATCCAAACATGTTTAATAATAGTCCAAAGATGACTAAGGACATGGATAACCAACCACTGAAAGATAGGAAAGACTTCAAACCATGTAAGATAAACATCACTGCATAAGAGACCAATGAGGAATCAACTAGTGAACTTGGGATTTCTATAGTCTTAGGATTATTCAAAGGTATGGTAGGTGGTATGGATGGTGGTATGATATGTGTATCAACCTGCAAATATGCTTCTAAATCAGAATACAAAGGATCGCATATAAGCATATCAATAGACTCATGGGAATACACTAGTAATGAATCCTCTGTATGAAAGGAGGAAAGAATGAGATGTTCACAATCTTCAAGGAGGTTCTGAGTATTGATGCCAAGAACAGAGAAGGATATGCTGAAGCACATGAGATCAAGTAAGGTAAATGGTATTACACAAATAAGGTTTGATTTGGCTAAGCAAACATCCTGGAATTCATTGGGTTGCGCACCATCAATGAGAGAGGAATGCACAAAGTGTGAAGGATCTGGCACATAGATCTCAGAATCTAAGATAGGAGATTTTGAGAACAATGAATGGGTGATAGGATCATCATCAATATCAATATCAACTCCATATGTTACTTCTTTTTCATCATTAGTATCACAAGAAGAAAAATCACCTTCAAGAGACATAGAAAAATATGGCTCTTCAATATTTGCTTCTTCATTGAAGGAGGAAGCATTCGAATCAAGGAGGGTAGAAGCAACATGAACTATATGAGAAACTTCTTTTTTATGATCAACTTCATCAGAGAATGTAGAGGCAAAGAAATCTTGAGAGAGAGAACAAGAGGAGATGTTGGGTTCGCTCCATGCTTCATCTTCTGTTTATTGCGAACCATAAAGCTTTGTCCAAATTCTTCCAAAGCTCAAATGGATACTCAGCAGAATCTATGAGATGATGTATATTTGGAGACATTCCCAAACACATAATTCCATAACCTTATCACAATTATTTATCCAATCAATCTTCTCTTCATAATACTCATGTTCGCTCAATGCACCAATGGAGACATCAAAGAGACACTACCTCTTCAAGTATGCACTCATCTTTGGCTTCCAATCAGCATAGTTGAAAGGAGATAGTAGAGGAACTTTTGAATCCATATAGAAGTTGTTGATATGCTCTATGATATACTCTCTGCAACCTGCAAAACAAACAAGGAGAAAATCTTGTAAGCTAGACAAGCTCTTCTTCAGAGAAGGATAGAAGACTGGATGCGCTCCTCAACTCTGTAGAACTTGATCAACCTTGCTGCTCTGATACCATGTAGGAGATGGAAAGGTTGTGCTCCCTGTAGCTCTGATACCATGTAGAAATAATAGATCAATGCTATGAGCAATGATGTTAAGAAGAAGCACAGGAAATAGATCTTGCTACTAAGAATTCTCATAAGCATACACAGGAAAAATAGAGAGAAGAAAAGAGACTGAATCACATGAATGAAGAGATGAATATTGGTGTGTATCCTTCCATTGAATAATGATGAATAATACTGTACATAAATAGTACATCCCTCATAGGAAAATTGAGTTGTATGGAGACAACTCATAAAGCTCAAAAATGTTGACTTACCAAAATATAGCAAACCCCCATAGGTGGCTAAAGCACTTCCCTAATCTATCAAGGACCTCATGAATTGGCAAAAGCATGAGTGAGTTGTTAAGGAGATGTAAAAAACATGCTAATCCTAGAAAATGGAGGAAAAGTCATGAAGGATGGGTTGACAACAAAAGCACCCAGTTTTCTAGTTTGACTAGCTTTACCTTATCCATAGAAAAGCAAGAAAAAACAGAATAAATCAGCATCCACTATAAAGTGTTGTATACTAATTCTAGATGGTCAAAAGGTGGTCAAGATCAACCCAGAATTAGAAAAGAATCATTCATCGGATATAAATGGCATGTATTGACTTTAAGGTGCAAGTGGATGCCAACTAATTAAACTAGTGGGTGAATAATTAATCAAATAATGATTATTTATTTTATCCTAAGTTATGAGTGGGTTTAATATACTCCAACAATTTAAATCTTAATGAAGTTGTATTTAAACATAACAAGATATAAGGAAGAATCCATGTTGTACATTTATTACACTTGAGTTAATTTTGTTGATTTACTCAAGCAAGTCCAAAATCTGATATTCATAATTAACCATTGCTTTAAAAAAAAGTAAAGTAGATATAAAGAAAGAGAGCAGTAAAATAGATATCATAAAACATTGATAATGAATGGTTAAAATGTTTATTTTTATTTATTGAAATATCATGAAAAATACAAAAAAATAAGATAAAATTAAAGTAATATAGTTACTTAGCTTGTTGCTTGTGATACACATTAGAGGAAATTTCAACTCAAAATGGGCCTCCTAAAAAAAATTAATAAAATAATAGTTAAAATAATAAAATAATATTTATTAATTTTGGAGGAAGAAAAGAAAAAAACTATTTTTTTTTGTTTGTATTTTCGACATATCTCCCCATGTTTTTACTCAAATTTCGATCGCGAGAGCTCGTTGGATGCGGAATTAAATTCTGCATCCAATGAGTACCCACTCGCCATACTTTTGACAGACCCCGCTACCCCAAAAACAAGAAATACCTGAAAAACGTGATGATGACATCATCATCACGTTATCATCACGTTTTTTCAGGTATTTCTTGTTTTTGGGGTAGCGGAGTCCGTCAAAAGTATGCCGAGTGGGTACTTGTTGGATGCAGAATTAATTCCGCATCCAACGAGTTCTCCCTATCGAAATTTGAATAAAAACATGGGGAGATATGTCAAAAATACAAACAAAAAAGTAGTTTTTTTTATGATACCTATCCCCAAATTTATATTAAAAAAGTATTTAAGACCTATACGGTATTTCAAATTTAAAGCAATTTCATTGGATAACACATGACATGGAATTTGAGTTAAAGTTAAAAGGCCCATTTTGAGTTGAAATTTCCTCTAATGACTTTATTTTGAAGTACTAAAACTATTAATAAAAAGGTACACCATAATTTAAATGATGAAACTGAGTAAAATAAATGTCATAACTAAATTCTTCATCATCCAAATGCTTATTTTCATTTGTTGAAGCACCATGGAAATTTCAAGAAAAATAAAATAAAATTGAAGTATTGTAAATTCTTTTGCTATGGTACACCTTATTTTTTTTAAGTATTAAGAATTATCCATAAAAAGGTACATCCAAGTTTAAACTAATGAAATTATTAAGAACTAATTAATTTAAGACTAAATAAAGAATTTCTGCTTTCCCTCAATGTATCAGATAGTTCGAACTCATTTAGTAATACCTGAAACAATATCCAAAGCTATCGCATTCTAGATAAAAGCAAACTAAAAATAACACATGCACACAATGGAAGCGCGCATCAACTATATTGGATAACTTGATAACTTGCTCGTTCATTCTTATAGAAAGTAAAAATAGAAAGAAGTATGTTGTTTATTGGGATTATAAGTTCAAATAGATCATGTTTTGTTATGGGTTACCTATTGTTATTGTGATTTAAGTTATTTTTATTTTATTAAAAATACAATTCATAATTTTTTTTATTAAATTGAATATATGGTTTGTTTTTTTTTAATTTTTAAAAAATATTATATATAAAAAATGTTAATAAATCTAATTAATTTAATTGTATATATAATTTGTTTATTCATTTGATGAGGTTTTGTTATAATTGTCATATATGTTTGAATTATATAGGTAAAGAATGTTGTTTATGGAGAAGTTATAGATTATAACTTCAAAGTAATTTTTAGTCAAAGTTCACAACTAATAAAGATATACAATTGGGAATGGGTTTATAATTTCTACATGTTCTTATAGTGTTGGTGAGCAAGTTTCATTTAGAGTCCATGTTGCTTGTGGTTTTGAAGGAATGTACAATGTATCTCAACAAAGAACTGAATCTTGTGAAAGAACTCTTTCAGAATACATCACCTTTAATTATTCTAAGGGTGATGGTGTTAATCTATGAATTCCAAACTATTGGGAGCTAGGGTTCCTAATATGAGCAAGAGTATATTGTAGGAATGGTGCTCCCCTATTCCTTCAAAGGGCCTTGTTGTTACCATGGATGAGGAGCTTGCAATGGGTTTAAGTTTGAAATCGAAGCAAATTGGTATGAAATCTAGGGGATGCTAGTTACTTTTAGTATTGAGGGCATGGTCCCTCTAAGGAATCCATCTACTAGTGAGTTCCCTCTTACATTGGTGTTTCTAAAAGAAGGGATGGGAAAACCTATAGTTTAGTGTCACTTAAATTCTAGTTTAATTTAGTGCCATAGTCATATCCCTCCATACAACTCTCAACTAATGCTGCTTCCTCTCAAAGTTTATGTTAAGATGATTTTAGCTTCTTACTTGCTAACAATTAGGAGTATTTTGAGGGGTGGATGCCCCTAGAGATAAGAACTTTTTTTATTCTTACATTGAATGCCAAACAATGACGCATTTAACCAATGGTTCCTTGTGAATTGGGAGGCCAAGGGGATTTCCTTGCAGTCATATCGGTATTAGGGTTCAAAATATGCTTTCCTTGTGCATGTTCAACTCATATGTTGTTATTTGCCAAGTCTTGCACTTTGGTACTTGGAATATTAAGCTTGTAGAGTGGTTTTTAACCTAGAGGAACATGGGCAAGCTAACTACCATCTCTAGATAGAGTTTCCAAGCCTACCTATTGATATGCATCCCTTTGTTTATTTTTTTCTAAATGTTTTAGTAAAGTCCTTAATACACGCAGTTGACATAATTCTTTTATGGCTAGTTCATTTGAGCCATTGATGAAGTTAAGCATTAAAAGGTTTAATGTCTCAACACGTCGAATTATTTTTTTGCATGTACCAGGATCGAGATCATTTGGTGTGGGATTTCCCTCTTCAACAACCTAAGCCAAGGGAGAGTTTGAGGTACAAGTGTAGGTGCCTTTTCTCCTCAAGGCATGGAGACAAGAGGTACTCCTATGGCATCATGCCAAGGTATTGGAGACGGTGGTCCGTCATCAATTGTTGATGTGAGCGTGTGCTTCTTCTTTAGGTGTTGCAAGTTTAGGCACAAGTGGTGTTCCCTTAGTACCTGCTAGTATGGGAGTGAGTGGTCCTGCTTTAGATGGTCTCATTTTTGGTGGTTTAAGTGGATTTGTAGCCAATGTTTCTTGGTCATCCTTCATCCTAAAAGAGGGGTTTGAGTGGCCTAGTGGAAATGGGAAACAACTATAATTTAGTGTTGGGGCACTTTCATGTGCTTCAATCCTTGGGACTTATGCTCTAGGGAGGCTTTCCACTTTAAAGTGTTGGTAGCATGGAGATTAAGGCAAGTTAACAAGTTAAATATAACAAATGGAAGGAGGTTCCCTCTCTCTCTCTTGCATGCATAGGTCCTGGGGTGGACCAATCCCTAAGCCATAGATAAATACTTATAAGGATGTGATGGTTCACTCAGCAGATCATCATTTACTAGGTTTTGAGATAGATAAACTTGGGTATTCATCTTCCCTTAGAATGAAGCTCTCTATATTATCTTATAATTTGCTAGGGATAAATCACAAGAAGATTGTACAAGCAGTGTTGCAACATTTATTGTTGAATATGATTTTCTTACATGAATTAAAGTTGATGGGTTTCAAGCTTCAAAATTTGGTGAATTGTTGCTAGAATGACACATTTTGGACTTCAAATCATTGTTATGGGAGGGGAGGGGTGGTGGATTCCCTCTCCTATATTTGCATAGTAACTTTGTAGTTGCTTCTCAATCAAATTTGGAGGATCAATGTGTATGGGTCAATGTTTTAATCTAGGACCAATTCATTATATTGTCTTTATTTTATGAGCTCTCCTAGCCTTAGTATGGAGCATACTCAATTGCAGAATTGGATGGTTTCCTCTCTTCTAGCTATAGAGTGAATTGTTGGTGGGGACTTCAACATGGTGGAATGGGTGGATGATAGATCTGTCAATTTAAGTTCAGTAAAAATGGTGTTAGTTTAAGGACTCTCTTTAGATATTTGACTCCAGATGGTGTCGGTTTAAGGAATATGGTAGTTGGTTTAGTAGGACCAACTATAGATAGGGGCATGGTTAGGTACATGTTATACTAGATCATTTCTATGTACCCCAATATGATGTGTCCTTTTCAAGTAGGATTTGCCTAGTACTTGTATTAATGGATGTGACAAGTTTGGATTACCCTTCCCATTCAAACTATGGTACCTTTTGGTCATGTTGTTGACTCAATTCCTTCTTCTCTATTTGAGATGAATGTATCTCATTTGAAGTTGTCATATTTTTGCACCCTAGTTCAAAGAGTTTGTTCCCTTACCCCTAGGCCAATGGGAACTCAAGGATGGATTCTTTGGTGGGAGGCGACTATCTACAACAAATTCCAAGCCTGGTTAGGGTTGGATGATATACCACAAATGGAGAAAAGTGTTGTTGATGGCTCAACGTATACTTCAGGAGGTTCATATCTTCCTAGAGGGGAACAGTCATAAATTTTCTGTTCAAGAGCAGGCTATGAGGTTGGAGATGGTAGTATGTAAAGGTAAGGACTATATTGCTTGGGGAGTTTGTGTAACCTCCGATATTTAGTAGGTTCGGGAGAGGGATGAGGGGTCAATTTTTTCTTTAACTTCTACAAGCAATAAGTGGTCATAAACAATATGCTCCATCTTTATAGGTAAGAAATATATCTTGTAGATGATCCTTTTAAGGCCAAAGGTACCTTTAGTTCCCGATTTTACAATATTTTTTCTCTTTATTCTATAGTAGGTGGTGTGGTGGTTGTTAAAGATGCATGTGGTGGGGTTATTCCCTGTAAATTCTGGACTAGTAATCGATACAAGTTGGATAGATACTTCTAGTGGGAGGAGATGTATGTGGGTTTTACTTACTTGTAGAATGGAAAGTATATGGTTATGAATGACCTTCATTGTAAGTTTTACAAATCCACCCAGGATACTATTGTTGATGATTGTTGATTATTATCCTATGAATCCTTCACCATAGGTAAACATTTTAATTTTTGTAATTGGGGGTTCATTAAGCTCATTCTAAAGAGTAATATGAGAGACTATATTGGGGGATGAAATCATATTATTCTACTCATAATTTCTTATAAAATCATGTCTAAATCATTCCCTTTACAAATAAGATCAATTACATGATATACATTGCAATAAGAGTATATTGATTTTGTGTATGGGATATTTATCCTTGACAATATAATTTCTTTGTGGGAGTCTATGTAGTGGGCCTAGGAGACTAGCCAACAATCCCTTGTCCTCAAAGTTGAATTTGAAAAGGATTGCAATAAAGTGGAGTACTAGTAATTCATTTTATAGATGGTGAGTTGTTTGGGTTTTTCCTTGCATTGTGAGGAAATGGTGAATACTCTTTTCACCAATTCTTATGTATTTGTCTTAGTCAATAATGCATTGTCACTATATATTCTATTACATCATTTCATTTCTTAGGGTTATCACATTGGTTATTATCTAGATGTTCTAATGGTGGATATTATGGGCTATTTGTTGGAGTCTACTCATATTGTAGGCACGCGGGTTCACTTAGTGAACTTGTTACATAGCACGATTGTTCATAGGATATTAAAGAATATCCCTAATTTCACTAAATATTGGAAAATGCATCCTAAAATTGTATTGTTGAACCCCCCTCCCAATATACCTTTCCAATTAAGAAACCCCCTAGTTTCACCATATATTGTAGGTATCCATTTTTATCAACCCATTTGTAATACCAATTTATATCATATTATCACTTTGTAACAAACATGATCACTAAATCATCTTAGTATAATAAAATAGGATGCCAAATAAAAAAAATAGCATAATACTAATAACAATCCCACCGGGATCGCAAGGGAAACTAATCAATTTATAGAGTTGGATAGTGGGAGAGCCAACAAAAATCGTAATAAGGAAAAATGTGTAAAAGGAAACTCAATCAATAGATTAATGTAACAAAGAATGTAAAATACTGATAGTCCAATAATCAGTGCAATGCTTAGAAAATATGAGAATTGCAAATGATTTGCGCCATAGCTTGTCAATCTACCAATTTTCTATCATGTAAATACAATTATAGCCATATACAGCTCATGTTTTCTATAAGCTTAATAAATTAAAATCCATAAAAATGAAAGATTGAAACCTTTTCATAGATGGACTTCCCTACATTTCATTGTATTTTATTTATTGAGAGAATATGTGAACAAACACTTGATTTCCGCTAAGAACAAACTACAACAAAGAAATAGTATTCATTCATGGGAAATATGTATTAAGAAAATTTCAAACATGTTTAAAAAACTTGAAACAATCCATTGACAAAAAGTTGAGTCCCGATGAAATATTTCTTGTCCATTGTGCTAAATTTCCTCTACCTTAATTGACCATCTTGTATACAATCACTTTATACATTAACTTTACTTAACATTACATAAAACTCTATTCAACATAAATATTAAGTATTTTAAAAACAAGAGCATAAAACAAATATCAAAAACATTATATTTGACATTCTCTCTCTCTCTCTCTCTCTCTCTCTCTCTCTCTCTCTCTCTCTCTCTCTCTCTATATATATATATATATATATATATATATATATATTTATATATATATATTAAAAAACAAGCTAATATTTTAAAAAATAGTAATTAAGGCTCAAGTATAATGCATTAACTAAGGCTCCAATTCATTTCTGTAAATCATGCTAGGGGAGCATGGATATAATAGTAGTCCGAGCCAAAAAACTTTCATATTTATGCTTTTACTCCAGGAATAGGTCGTTGAGAGGATTCGATGAGGAATCCAATAAGGAACAACCTTGTGTGAGATATAGGAGGAATTGGTGGGAAGAAGGGTCTTTGCGGGTGGCCTCCAAGTATATGAAGAATAAGCTATATATATGAATCCATCCAACGATTTGAATTTTATTCCTCAACGCACCCAAATAAAATAACCCCCAATATTTATATTACTATGTCAAATTAAAAACCACCCTTGACTCCTTAATATGAGGCAATATAGTTTTGAGGTTTTTAGGAGTATTCAAACCAACAATATGAATGAATGTGATATGATATTGCCTCCTTGGTGAACCCCTTGTGATTGTATGATAGAATCAATGCATTTAGCTTCCATATGGTCAATAACCACTTTGTTAATGAGTCTCTTCTCACTATGAGTGCTAAGTAGGGGTTAGTTGAAGGATCTTTCGTTTGCTTGTACATGTTTTGTATTGTTTCAAGATCTATAGTTAGCAACCACAAGATTAACTATTGGCTAGTTGTGTTGCATTCATAACTAAATTTTATTCCTACTACCTAGATGCATATCCAGCTTATAGTTTTTGTGAGGTGCTTGGGTATCCCCTTTGGGGTCAATTTGTCACATGTATCCATATGGTATTAGTTTCATCAAAGAATTTAGATAAAGTTTCATGTCTAGCATCAAAGGATATTCCTTTTGTTGATAGGGAAGTTGACTATTGTTGGATGCATTCTTCAAGTATCCTATGTTTATAATATTTTTTAGTTCCCTAATAGGACCTATTTTGAATGATTATAAGATATTTTGTGGTATTACTTATGGTTTAAATATGGTGGGAAAAGAGGTTCCCCGTTGATTCCTTGGGATGTCTGCACTATGCCGAAAGATGAGGTGCTTCTTGGTATAATCGATGTTGTGATCTAACAAAATATTATTTCCACTAAGTGGGTGGTGAGATGTTTAAAGGGTTCTTCTCATTCATAGGTTATGTTTCATCATCCGATGATGTTTCCTTGGTATTTTGGTTGGGTTAGAGGGGGTTTGGCTTAGTTACATCATTTCACCTCCCCACTTGTTTTGGGTTTCTAGATCCCTCAATTTATTGGAGTATCAGGTCGTCTTCAAGGATTGTTGTGGGCTTGGTGTATTGGCATTGGGAGGGCATCCAAATAGGGTGTGATCTATTCAGTTGACCTATTAATCACTAGGTGGGATCTATTTGAGCTAGATCTTGCCTCTTGGGGTTATAATTTGTTCTAATTTCTCTTAAAGTGACTATATAATCTCTCATGATCATTGCCACACAAATCTTTTTTCCCATTTAAGGAGTAAGAGGAATTTTAATAAGGCTAAGTGGCCTTAGATTCATTGTATATGGTAGTCCTAACCTATGAAGAATATTTTACTTATTGGTTTCACTTGGATTTGATGATGACTCCACTCACACCCACCACAACTAAATTATAATTATAATATTAAATTATCGTAAAAAATGATTTTTAATTATAAGTATTAATAGCTATATCAATTTTAATAATAAGTTATAACTTTTTATAACTATTATAATTATAATAAATTTAATAGCATTGATAGCCCAGTAGGCCAACTCTAGTGGTTGATAATTGTGAATGGCATGTATGAGGACCTTTGGGTCAAGTCCCTAGATCGAATTCCTTTTTCTAAGTGTAACTCACTTGATGTTCCTACTAGGTTAGGTTCCAATCTCTTTTGTTGCTTCGTGGACTTTAGAAAGGATTTCGATACGGTGCCTAGAAATAACCTATGGAATAGATTAGAAGAGATAAAGGTTCCTTTCGAGTTGATAGCCGCAACAATAAGGTTATACAAGAATGTCATTGCTAAGTTTAAGACCAACGAGGGGCGGTCAAAAAATATAAAGTGTAATATCAGAGTTAAACAAGGTTTCCCCCTCTCCCCCACCCTTTTTGGCATTTACATAGATAAGCTAGAAGGTTGTTTAGAGGAAGCAGACTATGCTGGTACGATCTTAGCTTGAATAGTCATCATCCTTCTTCTCTATGCTAATGATATTGTTCTTCTGGAAAGGTGTCCATTTGATCTTGATAAGCAACTAAGACTTCTTAAGGATTTTTTCTCTACCATGGGTATGACAGTTAACGCTGGCAAAACAAAAATTATGATTATCAAATCCAAGAATGACACTTACGCTAATTTTGTTTATGACAATAGCAACTTGGAGGAAGTGTCTTCTTACAAATACCTAGGAATTGATATTCATCACAAGCTCAACTAGAACTATAGCATTAAGAAAAGGGTTAATGGAGGTTGGAAATCTTATTTTGGTCTTGAAAATAATTGTAAAGAAGCAAACCTTGCGGTGTGGGATAAAAAGAAGCTCCTCTTTGAAACTTTAGTCATTCTTGTTATCTTGTATGGGTGCGAGGTTGGTGGATGCAACATCTCTAGAGAATCCTGGAGAAAGATTGAGCAAATCCAAAAGCGTTTCATAACGTATAACCTCAAAATTAAAAGCAATACACCCTACCCTATTCTCCTTATAGAAGTGGGTCTTTCCCCTATCGAGAGCCTAGCTATGTGTAACACCCCGGTTTTGACCCTGTTTACATTAAATGCATATGATGCATATATTGTAATTAATCGTAGTGTGGAGCTAAAGGTAAAAAAACCACCATGAATTATCATTTTTATGTTTCGACAATTAAATCAGTGCCGATGGTATTTTTTGCTAGCTAGGAACGTTATGATTTTTAAATCATCATGCAAATATGCAATTAATTAAAAAACCCACAACCAGCTATGTCAATGCAACAATAATGAGATGGGGGCATGATTCCTAACGATAAGGGGGGGGAAATATTCAAACCTTTGGGGCCAATGGGGAAAATCCAAATGCCAAAGGGGGAACCCATCAAAACTGTCAACTACCTTTCTTGTCTTATTCACCCAATCATTTATTACTGCCAGAAGTTGGTTGAGTTGGTTAATGCATGGGATGGGCAAGGTATGTGTCAAAACCCCAAAACTTCCAAAAAAAAATAATTTTTTTAAATTTACAAATATTAACATAAAATGCAGTTTAACTCATCATTAATTAGTTTACATGTTAACTGTTTGGTTGAATTCATCAGTTGAACTTTGTTTAGATAAGGAGTAGTTCTTTCCGTTTACTAATTTGTTTCTTTTTGTGAACATAAGGTGTGGCTACCATGAAAAGAACTGGGATTACTTAGCTTTCGAGCTAATGCATAAAGTTCCTTCCGTTCTTACAGATGACAGGTAAAACATTGGTTGTTGCAAGTAAAAGAATTCTGAAGTCTTCAAGTACAAGATTGTTTGCATACCAAAGTTCAGGAAGACATTAGTAGCTCAGCTCATAAAAGTGCTTTACTGAGGTAATTTCGTCATTTGATCTTTATTCTAGAACGAAGTAGCTTTATAAAATCTATGATTGCTGCCTTGCTTGATATCTATCAAAACTATCAAAGCTATCAGTACTTCAGGATCTCTTTTTTTTATAGAAGATTTACATAATAGAAAACAAAACTCACTAGTTTATGTTTCAAGAAAAGATTACTTTGTAAAATGTAGAATAAGGAATTTACATCTTTTCACTTTAATTTTCTAACTATTGACTGCTAAGAAAATACTCACGCTGAAGGAATAGATCTTATTTTCAAACCACTAAATTACACATTTAAGCTTGACTTAGGTCTGAAGGTTATCCAACTGAAATTAGACATTAATATAAATCAATCAAAGAAGGTATAAATTAAAGTTTCAAGTCTCACTAATATGTTGATAAACCATCTCTTATAAGACTTCACACTTACGAGGGATAAGTTCTAAGTAAAATAAATATCTAAATCCAGATGGTACATTTATCAAATAATTAGCTGCCCTTTCCTTGTGTAAGCATTTGTCACACTTAGGTGAATATGGATAAACCATAAAGGTTAATACTATAATACAATAGTTACCAAGGTTGGATTCTACCTCCTCCTCAAAGTTGACTAATAGTACATTATATAATTACAACAAAAGATTTGATATAATACTTGTGAGAAATAATATTTTTACTTATCTATAGGTACTATACTTCTTTCTTAAAATAATGTTACCACTTAATCTTCCAAGACTACAAGGGTTAAGTGTTGAGATAGTCACTCACCTGTATGAACAAGTTATATCCAGTCTAAGCCACTTTAAGTTTGTTAGTCATACTAAAAGGTTAACTCTTAAGTCCTTACCTTGGACATTGTAAGTTTACAAATAAAGCAATATTAATGCACTTACCCTTCTAGTTATAGTGCTATATTTTTTTTTAAGTTTAAAATAAATACAAAACATCATAATACAAGGTTCCTCGTTATAAAATTGGCTATACCCAAGATCAATTTAGTATTATCATTTGATTTGATTATATGGGTGACCAAAATAGATGTAACGTAGTGCATAATTTTGTAAACTTACTTTTTGATGGGAGGTTTCACAACAAGGTTACGTATCAACTAATATTATGATAATGTTTTTAATTATAGGTTGACTTAGACAGGATTAAGGTTTCACTTTTGGAGATTTCCAATGATTGCCCCAAAAGCTCCTTCGTGATTGCACTCCTCCAAACTATGGAGAGATTACCCACCGTGGATGAATTATTAATTGGGTGTCGTGGCTGCATGTGAGCCAAGCATTCATATATTTAAATACCTCACTTATAACCCTAGCTCTATACTCTCCTTCGCCTTCGGGCTCTGGCTCCTTGGTTGTTCTGTGAGAGGAATCCGGCTGCGCTTCTCCTGTGACGGCTCTAACTGTCAAAGGTTTCTTCTTACGGGTTAACCTGTCCATTGCAATGTTGTGAAAGCTGTTCAGGATCCTTTTTACTTGCCTGCGTTACCCGTTCTCTTGCTTGTTATGCTGTTGCTTCTATTCTTTAATCTCAAACCCTCGACTGTTCCAGTTTTATCATTCTCCTTTTATTTTTCTGGCTCAAGGGTCGTCCTACTGTCGGCGCCTTGAGAGTATTAGATACTATTTCCTTGCAAAGGATTTGCAGTCTCCTCGTTCGTAATGGTGGCTGGTCGTTGCATCTTTGCTTAAGTTTTCTCATTTTCCAGGTAACAGATAAGTATCTTGTTTATTTCTAGAAGATAACACTAAAAGTTCTGCAATACATTTCTTTGTTGTTTAATAAATATATAACAATTTATTGTATGCCGGTTTCGCAGGTACAGCCTGCTCTTCTTCTATGTTGCAACAATAGTACGTGGTTGCAGCGACATGGGCCACGGTAAGCCCTGGTTCCTCATGGCTCCTTCATCTTAAGTAAAACCCTTATGGGTAAAAAGGGGTTGGTCGTGTTGCAGCTTGTTTAACCTACGTGGCTTTTGGTTATTTACTTCGAGTGCTTAATTACTGTAACCATCGTTGGGTTTTACCCCTAGCTCTATTGCAGAGCTCTCCGGCTTCGGCCGTGAATGTAAAGTTTTGTTTTTAACATTACAATGTTTAGACTAAAGTACAGGCTGTTACGGCCGTGAGCTTAGGATACCGAAATAAACTTCACAGGTTTTTAAACTTGTATATTTTTGTATGTTAGGGTTTTTACCCTTAAAAAAATTAATAACATAATTGTTAATACCATTTTCTTGTAGTAATCCTTATTTATGTTATACTACTGGAATTTATTTTGTTTTAGGGATTACAAGAGATCATTGAAGCTTGGTAATGGCATTTTAGTTACTGCACTTATGCTGTTCTTTATACTATACCTCTGTTTGTTTATGAGGTCGTATAATTTCTTTTACTGAAGCTTAATAATATTTTCATTCAGTCCTTATGCTAGATTAGTATCAGTACACTAATGTACTTGAATTTATATATATATATATATATATATATATATATATATATATATATTCTTTTTAACACATAAACTGTTATGGATATTATAATATAATTTTATTACAGGGTAAATAAAAACACTTAAAAACCCTAAAGAATTAATTCAAACACCTGCTGTGTTTTCCTTTCTTACAGGTATTGCAATTACTGTTAATTCTTATTACAGAATCTAAAAAAATAATATAGTTCCTGTAAGTAGTACCTAAACTGCCTACTTAGTTATACCACGGTAAGAAAATCATAACTAATAAAGTAAATATTTGATTTAAGACTGTTGTCTTATTTAATTGTGTTAGAGCTTTTTAAACTATAACTAGCATATGTATGTTTAGTTAAGAATGAATAAATAGAATAAAGATAGATAAAGAAGTTATATTACTTTCCTGGTGAATTCTGCTAGCAACATTTGCTTGTGAACAAAAATAAATAGTAAATATAACTAATATTTATTCCAATAATTAGAATGCTTGTAGTAATAGAAAGTTAAGTAATATTTACAGCAGTTACTCTCATTTTACTCTGCTTAGTGGGCTGTTTTACTTTTATAAAACTTTCTACTAACAGTAACAACATTAGTTACTTCTATGTGTCTATAAAACTTGACAATCTTTATTCAGATTAATACAACCCCTAAAACAAAAGTTACTCTGAATTCCATTTATAATCTAATGTAAAAGAAAAACACTGTATAGTAAACAGTAAACAATAATAATTCTTATCTTTAAACTTCTATCTATTATTTACAATATGCAATTACTGAAAACACAATACAGTAAAAAAAAACTATAAGAAAATAACTTATGAATTTGTAAAATACTTGTGGTTATTGAAAATAACTAAATAGGAAACTCGGTTCAGGAGGATATTACTTCACAAAACCGAGATACTGTGCTGGAGTATGGTCTGGTGTTACCAGATGTGGAAAAACACAGTAACTATTAACAGATTTAACTACTGATATTCTGAGATACTAACTTTACTAAATTGACTAACTTCTCAAACATATAAAATAAACATAACATGCATCCATTCATACTCCGTAAACATAAGGAAATAAGTGACAGAACCTGTTTAAGCTGTGGACAACAACAACAATGGGAGGTCGTTCCTCCCTACCAACTCCTGGAGAGCGCTCAGACAGCGACTTCTCAGGACCCCCAATCTTGCTCTTGTCTCCCTGGCTGGAACTAGGTGTATCAATGTCAGATACCAGTCCTCAAACTCAGTATGAATCTTGAACTTATCAGTAAGTTCTTCCAGCTAAGAGCTGTAAATAAAATCAAGTTACTGCAGCAATCCACTCAGAACACTTCCTTACTGTTTTTCCCTCTTTCCTCAATGAAATTCCTGAATAACATTCACCTGAATGAATTCTCTCTGGAATAAAATCTGAGCAGCCTCAGCTCTCTTCATTGAGTACTTTTAAAAGATTGCCTAGGTCTTTGTTGGGTTAACTGTCATTTAATGAGCCACCTGCTCTGATTCCACTTTCTTGGGGAATCATGACCCAAAATATAGGGAAGTTGCCACCTGCAACTTAGGAAGTGTTTGAGGATGCTGCCACTTGTCTTTTTGCCTTTCCACCTAGTTCCATCCACCAGTTTGACCAGTAACCTCTTTTAACAGCTCTCCCATGCTGTTGTCTCCATAATTTATTTATTAATAATAAAATATTCTGAATTACACTCCATTACTGTTGACTCTGATGAGTCATCAATCCCTACTTAGGATTAAGTTTTAACATAATGTCTCAGAAATATAATAAAGCAAATTACATAATTTTACAAAATTGGGGTATGTGACAGTATGACAACCCAATTTAGAATTGGAGAAGCCATAAGTTTTTGGGAAATGCATTTTGACTCCTTGGGAAAGTAAAAACCCAAAAACGTATGCCATTCTACCAGTCTTTCATGCTTTTCATATTTTTCCTCACCATTTTTCCTTCACGTGAACTCTCTCAGGCATTCAGAACTTCCTGTGTATGAAACCATTCATGTTTTTGGTTGTTACCTCATTTTTCTCAAGCTGGGAAATCGTTTTTGGTGATTATCAGTGGCTAAGTTTCCTTCCCCACATTTTGCTGCATTTTCCCCACTGTTTCCAAGCTGGAAATCATTTTCTGGCAATGGCCGGTGTGGGGAAAAAGAGACCCACGGTTTTGGGTGTTGTTGAGTCCGTTTTGGCCATGTTAGGGCCAAAAAATCCCTAGAAATTGAATTGTTGTTAGGGGGCAGTTTTACCCATCCTGGCAATTTGTTTTTGTTGCCCATACTATTTTTCTTCAAACCCAGAAATCGTATTGTGTTGTGGGTGCATATTTTGGCTTTGGCTGGCCTTGAATTGGGAGTGGAAATGGGGTCTGAGTCTGCTTGATAAACCTAGTGTGTGCAAGAGCCTCACAGAAAAAACTAGAGGGCTGGCTTTCTTTTTTGCACCCCCTGAATAGCACTAGAAGGGAAGGCATATCCCGAGGGACTATGTAGCAGAGAAGGAGATTCTTCCTTGTGTTGGGTGTGTGTGGATGTTTTAGAAGCCAGGCTAGTTCTGGTGTAGGTGTCTATAATTCTTCAGTGAGCCCAATAGCTTAGCAACTAGCTTTTCCAGCTCCCCGATGGCTTGATAAACCCAACTGTGTTGGCTTGGTTGAGTTGTGTATCCTTGGATATGTGTGAGCCTGCTAGTTTCCCCTTATTCCTTGTGTAATCATGCCTAGCTCGGGGGTGGTAGTGTTGTTGATTGATTGATGAGCACACTGACCTATGGTTGGGTGGAACCTTGCAACGACGTAGCTGGTTGCAGGACAAGCTTCTGTTAAAGATAAGTATCTTCTTGTGCTTATAACCTTGCAACTGTATTGTTTTGTAAATGAACATGATGAATGCTTAAGTGTGTGAATGATATGTAAATGCTTCCGTTGTATATTGAATGTTATGCAACTGTGTATGTTTATTTCCAATGCATTTTTATATATTTTTTATGAGGCTAATTTTCCAGGATTAGATAGCTAGAAGCTATGTTACTCACGTCCTCTCCGCTGAGTAGAAGGGTGGGGACGTGATAGTGTGGTATCAGAGGTGTGTTGCAGCTTTGGGGCCATGAGAAATCCACCTCGGAGTTCAACAGAAGAAGCAGACATAAATTTTTTGAAAATTTTCCTAAGTGTGAAACTTCTCCTTGGCGATTGAGAAAGCCCAAGATGGACTGCTGTAGCGGCTCGGGTGGATGAAGGAGAGCCGCAACGATGGCTATGCTAATCTCTTTTTTCGACGCAATGGACGAGTTTTAAAGAATGAGTCATTGTAGTAGCTGAGTCGCCCAAAGGAGGTCGACATGGATTGTAGCCGATGCGCGGTAGCAGAACGACGAGGACCATCCTGATGCGCGGAGGTAGAAAGTTGAGAATAGAGCCGATGCAGCGGGTGAAACTTGAAAATATTTCCTCTACGGCGGAAGGAGAAAGGAAAGATGAGAGCCAATGAAAAAATTTTGAATTTTTTTCTAAGTGTTGGCAAGTTTGCCTAGTGGAAGGAAATTGGAAGTTGTTCCGATGCGGAGGCTAGAAGTTGGGTTTTGCGCCAATGAGCATCGGCTGGGTCGAGCTGATGAGCGGCAAGAAAAAGTCCAAAAACCTTCTCCAATGGCAGACGAAAGTCGAATATCTTTCCGTAACAACATAGACTTCGGCAAGTTTTTCCCGACACGACGGGTGGAAGTTTAAGTTCAAGCCGCAACGATGGATGGAAATTTGGGTTTGAGCCGATGAACGTTGGGTGAGTGGAGTCGATGAGCATCAGGTGAGTTAAGCCGACATAGCGGAAGGACACTGAAGAAATAGCCGTGATGGTGGCAGAAAGAAAAGAAAGAAAGAGCCGCTACGTGGCGGAGAAGAAAAGAAGATGGAGTCACTACGCGGCGGAGAAGAAAGGAAGATGGAGCCACTACGCGACGGAGAAGAAAAGGAGAATGGGGTCTCTATGCAACGGATGAGAAAGAAAGAATCAAAATTAGAGAAAATTTGAGGTCTAAAATGGGCCTCCTAAGGAAAATGATAAAATAATAGTTATTAATTTTGGAGGAAGAATGAAAAAACTATTTTTTTGTTCGTATTTTTGACATATCTCCTTGTGTTTTTTCTCAAATTCCAGGCAGGAGAGCTTGTTGGATATGAAATTTAATTCTGCATCCAACGAGTACCCACACCGCATACTTTTGACGGACCCGGCTACCCAAAAAATAAGAAATCCCTGAAAAAATGTGATGATGACATCATCATCACATTTTTTCAAGTATTTCTTATTTTTGGGGTAGCGAGGTATGTCAAAAGTATGCAGTGTGGGTACTCGTTGGATGCGGAATTAAATTCTACATCCAACGAGCTCTCCCACCTGAAATTTGAGTAAAAACACAGGGAGATATGTCGAAAATACGAACAAAAAAAGTAGTTTTCTTCTATGACAAATATGTCAATTCAACCATTATGGTTGACTCATTTTATTGAAATTCTATTGGTTCTTGAATTCCAACTCACAAAATTTATTGTTGGCGTATTTTCTTATAAGGCCTATTTTAGACCCCAAATTTCCTGTAATGGCCACTACGACGGATGAAAAACGAGGATCGAGCTGCTGTAGCGGGTGAAAGTCAAGAATCTTTTCGATGCAGCGGGTGAAAATTTTGAAAATTTTGTTGAAACAGAGAAATTCAGCAGGGCAATCCCCCTTAACCCTTAGTCATCCCCCTGAGATAGTCGTTGTTTGTGAAGGAAAATTTTGTGTTTTGGGGAAGGTTGTCAATATGAGTTTTTTCTAGATGAAGGTAAGTAATTATGAATTCATGTGAATGTTATGTAGCTAACAATTTTGTTTATTAACACATTTTGCATAATTATAGTCACCTTCAAAAGGGCAGCATTTTACATAGTGCAGATCAGTAAAGTTGGGTCTTAGTTCAGCCATGAGAACCTACAACATGAATGATGTACAGAACCCCAATGAGTACGAGGAAGATGCTATGGGGGAAAATGTCTGAGTTGGAAATGTTGAGATAGAGTCTAATGGGAGGATATTTCAAGAGAATCCCCCAGATTTTGCAGCCACCATGAGAATCCTAAGGGAGGAGATGTAAAGTTACAAGGAAGATAATGAAAGACTAGTTAAGGCTCATGAGGAGCAGAATTAGCTAAATGTAGCCATGCTGCAAAGTTTGACAGACATCCAAAGGCGGATGAATTCTGGGGATTGGACAGTAAGACCAAAAGGTAGTTAGAGTGGTGCTAGATGAAGGAAAAGATCTCCTAGTGAGTCATATGAATCTGAAGGATCCACTGGGGACTCAAGCTCTTCATCTCATGGGAATGAGAGGAAGAGGCGTTACCAGAACCATTGACGTGATGAATTTAAGAAGGCAAGGCCACCCACCTTTAATGGTGAGATAAAGAATGGACAAGAAGTTGAAGCTTGGCTTCTTGGGATGAGAAAATATTTCCAAGTTCAATATTATTCAGGAAATATGAAGGCTAGGGTAGCCATATTCAATTTGACTGGAAGAGCATCCATATGGTGGGAGCACTTTAGGCGGGCAAGGAATATCAATGAAAAGAAGATTGTATGGAAGTAGTTCCATAAGTACTTCAAGCAGAAGTACCTCTCTGATAGGTACTATGATGATAATATCAAAGAGTTCCATGATATGAGATTGGGACAACAGACTATGGAAGAGTATGCAAACAAGTTCCTAGAAATTTTGAGGTATGTCAGGTACATCAAAGATGAGAAGGTAAAAATCCAACGTTTCCTGAGTGGATTGCCTCAATCTTACAAAGACAAAATTGCGTTTTATGAACCTAGAAATCTTGAAGAAGCAATAAGGAAAGATAAGTATTGCTATGAGCAAAGTAGAGGAAAACTTGATAATCATAATACATGGAAGGAAAAGAAGAATGAGAAGTCTGATCAAAGGAAGAAAGGTTTCAAACCTTCTAACTTCAGGAATTAGCAGAAGTAACCATCCCAAGTTGAGAAGCATCCATCTAGAGTGGTGGGAGAGAAGCCCAGAGAACCACAATAGAACAGAGGACCACTCCAATGTTGGAAATGTGGAGGACCCCACATGTGCAAGAATTGTCCACTTTAGAATGAGAATGCAAGGCCAACTTACAACATTCAAAAGGAAGAAACAGTGGGTCAAGTAGCAAGGCCCGTCCCTTGGATTTATGCAGCCCTAGAGGATGCTAGGTAGATCACCAGTCAATTGTGGTTGAAGTTGCAGGTAAGATTGTCGAGCAATCTGTTTCTATTTTGATTGACCTTGGTTCTACTCACAGTTACATTACCCCTATAGTAGTGGAGATTTGTGCTTTTAAGAAAGTAAAGCATAGAAAATATTGGTTAGTTTAGCTAGACACTGGAACTAAGAGAAAGATTAATGAAGTGGCATAGAAATTCCCAGTGGTCATGAATGGATTGGTCACTTATGTTGATCTGCATGTTCTACCACTTGGTTTCTATAATGTTCTCATTGGAATGGATTGGTTAGAAGCTCACAAGGTAAAGCTTGACTGTTATAATAATACTTTTGAATACATGGATGAAGAAGGGAACCCAAGAGTTGTAAGAGGCATTCCAAAGGTGATTTCAGTTAGGCAGATTTCAAAAATGTAGTTGAAGAAGTGTTGTAGGAAAGGTTGCAGAGTGTATGCAACTCATATTTTGGAGGCAAAAAAGAATGAAACTCCTAGGTTGGATGACTATCAGGTGTTGTAGGAATTCAGAGATGTGTTTCCTGATGAGATTCTAGGGCTTCCTCCAAAGAGGGACATTGATTTCACAATTGAACTTGTGCCAGGAGCAGCACTAGTATCCAAGACACCATATAGGATGAGTACACCAGAAATGCTAGAGTTAAAGATGCAACTGCAAGAGTTGTTGGAGAATAAGTATATCAGGCTGAGTGTGTCTCCCTGGGGAGCACTAGTTCTGTTTGTGAAGAATAAAGATGGTACACTCAAGTTGTGTATTGATTAAAGACAATTGAACAAAGTCACGGTGAAGAATAAATACTCTTTTCCTAGGATTGATGACCTCTTTGATCAAATGAGGGGAGCAAAGGTATTTTCAAAGATTGACTTAAGGTCTGGTTACCATCAGGTAAGAATCAAGGATGAATACATTCATAAGACAACCTTCAGGACAAGGTATGGGAATTATGAGTTTGTAGTGGTACCATTTGGTCTCACAAATGCATCAGCTACATTTGGGCATTATGAATAGTGTCTTTAGCAGTTATTTGGACAAGTTTGTTTTTGTTTTCATTGATGACATTCTTATTTATTCTAAGAATGAGAAAGAGCATGAAGATCATCTGAGATTGACATTACAATTTCTTAGGGAGCATCAGTTGTATGCAAAGTTGAGTAAGTGTGACTTTTACAAAGATAGGATTCACTATTTGGGTCACATTATCTCAGATGAGGGCATATCTGTAGACCCTAAGAAGATTGAGGCCATTATGAATTGGCCTACTCCAAGAAATGTGACAGATGTAAGATCTTTTAAGGGACTTGCAGGATACTACATGAGATTCATTGAAGGATTCTCCAAGGTTGCACATTCATTCGCTTCTTTGGAAAAGAAGGGAATAAAGTTTGAATGGACACCAAGGTGTGAAGAAAGCTTCCAGCAGTTGAAGAATCTTCTCATAAGTGCGCCAGTATTGAATATTGCAGACCCATAAAAAGGATTTTTTGGTGTTTACTGATGCATGCGGACAAGGGCTTGGAGGTTTCTTTATGCAAGACAACCACATGATATGTTACGAGTCAAGAAAGCTGAAGGAGCATGAGAAGAACTATGATACTCATGACCTAGAACTTGCATCCATAGTACATGCTCTT
>LPNX010961583.1:8261-23332 GCA_001517045.1 Pseudotsuga menziesii | reverse complement strand
CCTGTTTATATGCTTTTGTTATGAATTCGAAATGAAATACTAATGATCTAGCTTAGCATATGAAAATTTAACATGGTATCAGAGCCACCCTGAAAGAAGAAATTGTGCAGCTATAGAAGCTAGGGCTTCTTACTTTTTGGGTCTCTATCCACAATTGATCAGCAAAAGAATGCTAGACTGACTATCCATTGAAGGGCGCATCTTTTTGTCGAAGCGGAATTCGATTCTGAGCATTTTCAGTTTTGGTGTGGAAAATTAGGGCTTTCTACATAAGAGGAATTTTTGAGTGATCTTGGAATAGGATTTTTCTTCTCATAAAAAGCAAAGTTTAGAGACCCGGATCAAGAAATTTGGTTGGGTGAAACTCCAGGAAAGTCAAACCCTAGTTTGACCCTGAGCTAGAAAAACCCTAAATATTAAAACTGCTAAGTTTTGGTACTTTCGCTATATTCAGATATTGGCGAAGGCTCAGGAGTTGAAAATTGCAGAGGAAGACGATACAATCCTGATGTACATTTTGTCCAAAATTTATCCTCAGATTCTCTATATTCTGGGAGATATGATCCCTCCAAGTTAGGGTTCGGGCCTCTTCCAGAATTCATCCCTAAACAAGACACCTGGGGAAAATTGCTATATCTTGGGCTACAGAAGTCCAACTGGAATTATTGAAGATGTTCTAGAAATATCACGGACTTTAATTTCTATGATACAAATATTAGACTCAGAAGATGAACCAGTGACACGTGGCAGGCCGTACAACTTCGATTTTCTGAACAGTCCTGTAACAGGTCACCTTGGGAAAAGGATCATAAATACCAATTGGTGAAACCAATTCTGATGAAACCTATGGTTTTGGATCAGGGACATGTGAGGATACCTTAGTGAGAAATTTCAGACACATAGGAGCATTAATTTCAGAGATATCATAGAGACAGTGACAGGAATTTCTGTAGAAGAAATTAGAAAACTAGGGCTTCCTGTTCCGGGAGCTTCCCTCCACTGTTTTCAGAAAATAAGTACATTGGACAGATCCATTTGAAGAGATCTATCTTTCTATCCAGTCATATCTAAAAGATTCCAAGTTTTGAAAATTAGGGTTTCTCTGACAAGCCCTATATCAGCCAGCTCAGAAAAAGAGGATGGACACCTCAAATCAGTAAGATCTAATCTTTTGCTATTTGAATTTGAGGTTCTCATTTCAAAGTGATCTATAACATCAGCTTGTTGATGAGCTTGATGAAGTTGATAACTTCCAAGCATGGAAGTATTTAATCTCTCTGAAGAAAATGAATTGGACACCTACATGAGTAGAGAGGTTCTAGTTCTAGAGGGAGATGAGGCTCAAAGCTTTACACAAGAAGAACTTGATCAAGGCCAAGAAGATCATTGTTGATTCAATCACGGATCAACTTGTACCACAAGTGTCTTCCGAAGATGTTTTATTCCTTGATCAAGCTATTTGAAGATAAGAACTTAAATCAGAAGATGGCTTTGAGAAAATAATTGAAGAATGTGAAGATCTAGAATGCAGAACAACTTGAAGTGGTAGAAGAAGAAGTGGAGAATGAAGAAGTGGTGATAGCCACCTTGAATGGCCTCCCAGTATCATGGGATTCATTCATGCGAAGAATGTATGCCAGAAGGAAGTAATTACTTTCATCTCGACTCAGAAGAAGAGAAGAAGAAGATGGGAGCAATTGAAGATCAAGCTCTCACCATTCAAAGAAGATCCCTCAAGCGATGAGGAATATGAAGAACTCAATTCTTGAAGAACCTCTTATTCATCTTATAATTTGGATAAGAAATGATGATTTCATGAATGAAGAAGATGATAAAGCAGAATGATCAAGATGGAGTCTACCCACGAAACAAATAAAAGATAAGTATTTGATTGTCATTTCATGATATTGTTTTGTTATACATTTGATTATATTCAGTTGATGTGTTATGCATGATGGATTGTTTGCATTAATGATTGTATACTACTAATATGCATGTGATGGGTAAGTAGCTCATGGTGCTATACAACTCTCCATTTCTACTTATCAAACCTCTTTGCTGACATATTGGATTAGTGCACAATCTCAATAATGTCATGGTAGAGATGGAAGGCATCTAGAAAGTTTATGTGAGATATGGATGAATGTTGTATTGACTAAACAGTTGCATGATGCATAAGAATTTGTCGTTATGCATATGTTTTATGAAATAGTTCTAACCATGCAACTGGTGCATTTGAATTGTAGGAAAGGTCCTGTACAACCTCCTACAAGAAAAGAAGGATGAGACTTGTTCCGAAGAACAAGTGATGACAATTCAATAAACATGAATCTGAAGCTCCCAGGGTCAAAGACACCTTCAGAGAGTGGTAGATCCACCTCGAAGGATGAATACCACCATGGGTATGAGAGATAACTCAAGATGAAGAAAAGAATGCTATGAAAGAAGCTATGATCAAAGAATGACAGTTGATCATGAGGAATGATGTATACAATATGATTTCGAGACATAAAGGAAAGTATTTAGTATCCTCTATATGGATCTACAAGAACAAATGTACAAAGCAAGGTTCGTGATTTGCCTCAGAAAGAATAGACTATGACATTACATACTCTATTGACCAGTATATATCAAGCATAGAACCACCTGTACAGAATGAAGAAGGAAGATAATACTCCACTTCAGGGGGAGTGACTCCAGAAGATATCTGAGTTCGACACAGTATGACATGATGGATAGCTTCCTGATGGATCGATACTTTACCAAGAGTAAAGTGGGTTACAACCTTCAAAGTTGAATGCAAAAGACTAGGATATGTTGATGATCTAACAAGACGAACTCATGGAAGATGTTATGATGAAAGACTACTAGAATGATGTTTGGGATATAGTACTCAAACCAGAAAGCAAGAATGTGGTATCTTACAAATGGATTTGCAAGATAAAATATGTCACTGATAGAAGTAAGGAAATACTTGTGGCTAGAGGTTTCTATAAGTAAGAGGGAATTAATTCTGAAGAGACACTTACTCCAGGAAGCAAGGTACACTTCCTTCAGAACTATGATGGTAGTTTCTCCCATGATGAAGTAAAGACAATCCTTCCTTAATGGTATGATTGCGGAAGAGTTTTACATCGAAAGGACTTGAAATTGAAGACAGATGGACTCATATATGTAAATTAAAGAAGGCCCTCTATGGCATGAAGCAAGCTCCCAGAACTTGGTATGGAAGGATAGACAGTTTCCTGTCAATTATGGGCTTTACCAAGAGTAAAGCTGATCCTAACCTTTATCTCAAGGTTGTAGAAGATGAACCTGTCATCTTGTTATTATATGTGGATGACTTATTCTTGACAGGGAATGAGAAACAGATCATGGAAAGCAAGAAGAAACTAGCAGAAGAATTTGAGATGAAATACCTTGGGTTAATGCACTATTTCCTAGGTCTGGAAGTATGACAAAGTTCATAAGGAATCTTTCTCAACCAAGGAAAGTATGCGGTAGAGATATTGAAGAGATTCAATGTGTTGGAATGCAAAGCCATGGCCACACCCATGGACTCCAACCCGAAGCTGTTAGCTGATGACTCATCAGAGTTAGTGGATGCGACTCATTACAGACAGATCATTGGGTCATTGATGTACTTAACAAATACCAGACCAGACATTTGTTTTGCTGTGAACACCTTAAGTCAATATCTTGTTCAAAGACGGGTTCACCAAGTAGCTACAAAACATGTGATGAGATATCTGAAAGGGACTATAGACCTTGGTCTATACTATGATGGTAGCCATGACTAGAGATTGTATGGCTATACAGATGCAGATTGGGCTGGAAGTATCTCAAACAGGAAAAGCACATCAGGTATATGCTTTTGTTTGGGGTCTGCTATGAGTTCATGGTTTAACAGGAAATAGTCCAGTGTTTCTCTTAGAATGACAATACATAGCAGATTGCTCTGCTAAGTTGTGAAGCCATATGGCTTCGAAAGTTGATATTAGGTCTCCTTGACCTGAAGATGGATACTACATTGATTCTATGTGATAATGAGAGTTTTGATAATAGAGAACCCTGTGTTCCGTCGTAACACATAGAAATTTGATATTTCTACATACAAGATGAAGATGTAGATGATGATGTTTCAGTATTCCCATACTGAAGATATAGATGATGTTTTAGTATTTACATACTGTAGATGCAGATGATGGTGACTCCGTATTTCTATACTGAAGATATAGATGATGATACTTTCAGTATTCACATATTGGAAATACATATGGTGATAGTTCAGTATTCACATACTGAATATGTAGATGAAGATGGTTTAGATGATGATGCACTGACAAAGCCTTTGTCTCGGGTACAGTTCGAACACTTTTGGGACAAGCTTGGTGTGGTTCGGAAAGACCTTCCCCGAAAAGGGGAGTAATGATGTTGCAGTGGGATTGTATCATCCCTGGGCACTTGCCCTAAAGTGATTCAGAGACCTCAGTCTTTGAGAATGAAGTGGTATTGTATCATCCCTGGGCACTTTCCCTAAAGTGATCCGGAGACCTCGGTCTTTGAGAATGAAGAGGGATTGTATCATCCTGGGACATATGTCCAGAAGTGATCCGGTGACTTCGGTCATCGAGAATGTGGTAGGATTGTATCATCCTTGAACTTCGGTTCAGAATGGATCCGGTGTAACTTCGGTCATCGAGAATGTGGTAGGATTGTATCATCCTTGAACTTCTATTCAAAATGAATCTGGTGTAACTTCAGTCATCGAGAATGTGGTAGGATTGTATCATCCTTGAACTTCGGTTCAGAATGGATCCGGTGTAACTTCGGTCATCGAGAATGTGGTAGGATTGTATCATCCTTGAACTTCTATTCAAAATGAATCTGGTGTAACTTCAGTCATCGAGAATGTGGTAGGATTGTATCATCCTTGAACTTCGGTTCAGAATGGATCCGGTGTAACTTCGGTCATCGAGAATGTGGTAGGATTGTATCATCCTTGAACTTCTATTCAAAATGAATCTGGTGTAACTTCAGTCATCGAGAATGTGGTAGGATTGTATCATCCTTGAACTTCGGTTCAGAATGGATCCGGTGTAACTTCGGTCATCGAGAATGTGGTAGGATTGTATCATCCTTGAACTTCTATTCAAAATGAATCTGGTGTAACTTCAGTCATCGAGAATGTGGTAGGATTGTATCATCCTTGAACTTCGGTTCAGAATGGATCCAGTGTAACTTCGGTCATCAAGAATGTGGTAGGATTGTATCATCCTTGAACTTTGGTTCAGAATGGATCCGGTGTAACTTTGGTCATCGAGAATGTGGTAGGATTGTATCATCCTTGAACTTCGGTTCAGAACGGATCCGGTGTAACTTCGGTCATCGAGAATGTGGCAGGATTGTATCATCCTTGAACTTCAGTTCAGAATGGATCCGGTGTAACTTCGATCATCGAGAATGTGGCAGAATTGTATCATCCTTGAACTTCAGTTCAGAATGGATCCGGTGTAACTTCGGTCATCGAGAATGTGGCAGGATTGTATCATCCTTGAAATTCAGTTCAGAACGGATCCGATGTAACTTCGGTCATCGAGAATGTGGCAGGATTGCATCATCCTTGAACCTCAGTTCAGAATGGATCCGGTGACCTCAGTTGTCAAGAATGTGATAGGATTGCATCATCCTTGGATTTTGAGTCCAAAAGAGATCCAAAGACTTCTTTGTCTTTGTACTGTGGGATGCTGCTGATGATGATGATGTTTCCTGATCGAAAGATCAGAGTGTGATGATGATGATGATGTTTCTGATCAAAAGATCAGAGTGTGATGATGATGATGATGTTTCTGATCGAAAGATCAGATGTTGCTGATGATGATGATGTTCTCTGATGGAAAGATTAGAAGTTGCTGTTGATGATGATGTTCTCTGATTAAAAGATCAGAATATGATGATGATGTTGTTGCTGATGATGATGATGTTCTCTGATCGAAAGATCAGACTATGATGATGATGATGTTTCTCTAATCAAAAGATCAAAAGTTGCTGATGATGATGATGTTCTTTGATTGAAATATTAGAATATGATGATGATGTTGTTGCTGACGATGATGATGTTCTCTGATCGAAAGATCAGAATATGATGATGATGATGTTTCTCTGATCAAAAGATCAGAAGTTGTTGATGATGATGTTCTTTGATCGAAAGATCAGAATATGATGATGATGATGTTTTCTGATCGAAAGATCAGAAGTTGCTTATGATTATGATGCTGCTGCTGATGATGATGTTTTCTGGTCGAAAGATCAGAATGCGATGATGATGATGATGTTTCTGATCGAAAGATCAGAATGTGATTATGATGAGATCCTGATGCTGATGATGTCGTATTATCAAAGTATGATGATGATGACGTACTGATCAAAAGATCAGAATATGATGATGAGTTGATGTTAGAGTATGATGATGTTCAGTTGATGATGTTTCTGATCGAAATATTAGAGGCTGATGATAATGATGATTCTGATTGAAAGATCAGAGTATGATGATGATGATATTTTGATGATGATGTTGTTGATGTTTTCATGATGATGTTTCTGATCGAAAGATCAGAGTATGATAATGATGTTGTTGCTGATCGAAAGGCCAAAGTGCTGAAGAAGTTGTTGCTGATCGAAAGGCCAAAGTGCTGAAGAAGATGTTGCTGATCGAAAGGTCAAAGTGCTGAAGATGTTGCTGATCGAAAGGTCAAAGTGCTGAAGATGTTGCTGCTGATTGAAGAATCAAGATGCTGAAGATGTTGCTGATCGAAGACGTCAAAGTACTGATGATGCTGAAGACTAAATATTGAAGATGAAGACTACATGCTGTTGAAAAGCTTCCAATGATTTATAGATGTATCACCCTGATGATGTTGATGATGTCCTCTATCTCTCTCCTATTATTGTTGTTGTTGATGTTGTTATAGAATACCCTTCTCGTTAAGGGGGAGTGTTGAAATATTGTAACTTCGAAGAATATTCTATATGTATTTCTTTGTGGTCCCCGATGGTCCTACCGGGAGAACCACTTGTATTACTTTGTACCCTGATGCTCCTAATCGGAAGAACTAATAAGAGTCATGAGGCAGTACCCTGTAATTGTAAATGTGGGTCATTAGCACCCCAGTGTGGTTACTTGAGCCTACATGTGTAACTCGAGCCTACATGATTAACTCGATCCTACATGACAGATGAGTTAACTTAAGTGAACGGATGAATATAAATAGAGGTGTAGTGCTCCTCATTTGGAACACACACTCTCACTTGTGTAGCGCATTAGTGGAGAAGAGAAGAGTAGCTGGAGAAGGAGGAGGATAAGGCTTTGATCTCCTTGTTGGTTTTACCTTTTATCTTTTTGGGGAATCTATATTGAGGAAGCTTTTGCTAGGTTTTTCCCTTTAGGGTTTTCCTAGGATAAATCTTTGTATTCCTTTTGTATGGTTGTGCTTGTCTATCTTTTAGTGATCCTGTTTATATGCTTTTGTTATGAATTCGAAATGAAATACTAATGATCTAGCTTAGCATATGAAAATTTAACAGCTCTCAAGATGTGGAGGAATTACTTGATGGGCATGAGATTTGAGCTAAGGACATACCATTGTGGTATGAAGTACTTGTTTGATCAGCCAATGTTAAATACTAGGCAAGCTAGATGGCTGAAGTTTTTATGTGAATTTGATTTTGAAATCAAGCACATTAAAGGAAAGGAGAATAAGGTAGTTGATGTACTCAACATGAATGTGTAGGAAATGCATGTGGCATCTCTTAGTATTTTCCAGTTAGATTTGAGACAACAGATTGTTAATCATATTGCTGGAGATGAATTGTATGAGCAGGTAAAAAACAAATTGCAGCAGCAAAGTCTTGAGAAGAGGAATGAGGGATATAAATTGGAAGAAGATGGACTTCTTACTTATAAGAACATAGTCTATATTCCAAATGTAGCATATTTGAGGAGAATGGTTATGGACGAGATCCACCAAGCTCCATATTCTGGTCATCCAAGATATTAGAAGACGATTGCTACAGCCAGAAAAGCAGTATTTTTGGCCAGAAATGAAAAAGGATATGGTTGAGTACATTTCAAGGTGCATGAAATGTTAGTAGGTAAAGGTTGAGCGTCAACACCCAGTAGGTTTATTGCATCCTTTTCCAGTTCCAGAATGGAAATGGGAACTTATTTCCATGGAATTTATTACAGGATTGCCAATGACTTGGAGACAACATGATTCCATCATGGTTGTGGTGGACAAGTTGAAAAATGCAGCACATTTTTACCGGTTAAGTCTATGCATAAGACTGATGACATTGCAAAGATCTTCATGAAGGAGATTTTCAAATTGCATGGATTACCTAAGGCAATAATTTCTGACAGAGATGTCAAGTTCACTTCCAATTTTTGGAAGGGTTTGTTTGTAGATTTGGGTACAAAGTTGAACTTCCAACACTACCTACCATCCTCAGACTGATGGGCAGACAGAGAGAGCAAATCAAGTGCTTGAAGACATGCTTCGCATGTATGTGATGGATAAACCATCCAAGTGGGAGGATTATTTACAATTGGTTGAATTTTCCTATAACAATGGACAACAAGAATCCTTGGGGATGAGTCCATATGAAGCTTTGTATGGAAGAAGGTGTAGGACACCAGTGACATGGGATAATATAGTGAACAGGATTGTGCTTGGGCTAGAATTGCTCAAGGAGATGGAGCAAAAGGTTGTAAAGATCAGGCAAAATCTGAAAGCAGCTTAGGATATACCGAAAAGCTATGCAAATAAGCATAGGGTGAACAGAGAGTTCAGTGTTGGGGATCATGTTTACATCAGAGTGAAGGCAAAAAAGATTTCCTTGAATCTTGGAAGTTGTGCCAAGTTGTCACCTAGATATTTTGGGTCGTTTAAATTGCTTGAAAGAATAGGGCCAGTTGCATATAGACTTGCATTTCCTGCTAGCACTAGAGCTCATAATGTTTTTCATGTTTACTTGCTTAAGAAATATGTACATGATCCTAACCATGTGATAAATTGGGATGTGATTCAGGTGGAAGCCGAGGGAGAGTTCTAAATCGATCTAATGCACATCCTCGACAGGAAGGTAACCATGCTTCGGAACCGAGCCATAGGATAGGTAAAGGTGCAATGGGAGCACTATGGTCTTGAAGAGGCTATGTGGGAGCTGGAGGATGCCATGCGATTGACACATACATTTCTGTTCAATTCTGTGGAGCATTGAGGCGATTCCAGTGTAGCATTTTTGTTCAATTTTGTAAAGCTCTGGGGACAATGCTATTGAAGGGGGAGGGGAATGTAACACCCCGGTTTATACCCCATTTACATTAAATGCATATGATGTATATATTGTAATTAATTGTAGTGTGGAGCTAAAGGAAAAAAGGAACACCATGGATTATCATTTTTATGTTTCAACAATTAAATCAGTGTCAATGGTATTTTCTGCTAGCCAGGCACATTATGATTTTTAAATCATCATGCAAATATGTAATTAATTAAAAAACCCACAACCAACTATATCAATGCAACAATAATGAGATGAGGACATGATTCCTAAGGATAGGGGGGGATATTCAAACCTTTGGGGCCAATGGGGAAAAGCCAAATGTTAAAGGGGGAACCCATCAAAACTGTCAACTACCTTTCTTGTCTTATTCACCCAATCATTTATTACAGCCATAAGTTGGTTAAGTTGGTTATTGCATGGGATGGGCAAGGTATGACAACCCAATTTCGAATTGGAGAAGCCATCAGCTTTTGGGAAATGCGTTTTGACTCCTTGGGCAAGTAAAAACCCAAAAATGTATGTCATTCTACTAGGATTTCATGTTTTTCATATTTTTCCTGACCATTTTTCCTTCACATGAGCTCCCTCAGGCATTCAGAACTTCCTGTGTGTGAAACCATTCATGTTTTTTGTTGTTACCTCATTTTTCTCAGGCTGGGAAATTGTTTTTGGTGATTATTAGTGGCTGAATTTCCTTCCCCGTGTTTTGCTGCATTTTCCCCATTGTTTCCAAGTCGAAAATCCTTTTCTAGCAATGCCCAGTGAGGGGAAGAAGAGACCCACAATTTTGGGTGTTGTTGAGTCCGTTTTGTCCACGTTAGGGCCAAAACGTCCCTGGAAATCAAATTGATGTTAGGGGGCTATTTTACCCATCCCGACAATTGTTGTTGGGGGGATTTCTTCTTTGCACCCCCTGAATAGCACTGGAAGGGAAGGAATAGCCCGAGGGACTGTGTAGCAGAGAAGGGGATGCTTCCTTGTTTTGGGTGTGTGTGGATGTTTTAGAAGCTAGGCTAGTTCTGGCGTAGGTGTCCATAATTCTTCAGTGAGCCCACTAGCTTAGCAGCCATCTTTTTGAGCTCCCTTATGGGCTGATAAACCCCAACTATGTTGGCTTGGTCGAGTTGTGTATCCTTGGCTACATGTGAGCCTGCTAGTTTCCTCTTATTCCTTGTGGAATCATGCCCAGCTAGGGGGTGGCAGTGTTGCTGAGTGATTGATGAGCACACTGGCCTATGGTTGGGTGGAACATTGCAACGACGTAGCTGGTTGCAGGACAAGCTTCTGTTAAATATAAGTATCTTCTTGTGCTTAAACCCTTGCAACTGTATTGTTTTGTAAATGAACATGATGAATGCTTAAATGTGTGAATGATATCTAAATGCTTCTGCTATATGTTGAATGTTATGCAACTGTGTATGTTTATTTCCAATGCATTTATATATATATATATTTTTAATGAGGCTAGGTTGCCCAGATTAGATATCCAGCAGTTATGTTAGTCGCGTCCTCTCCCCTGACTAGAGGGGTGGGGACGTGACACTATGATTAGGCTCATGTTATACAAGCAAAAAATCAATAACCTGGGAGACCATAGACTTCCTAAACTAGCTTTAAAGTCCATCCAAAACCACCTAAGGATCAAGCGAGGTTGGTATAAAGATATTAGGGCTTGGTTAAACCGTTGGGAGATCGACGAAAATGTTGCATTGCAAAATATAAATAACATTAAAAATATTGTCACTTCTAAGTTTAAGGAGAAAATGTGGTGTGAGAAAGATTTAAAGGATAAAAGAAAATTAAGGTATTATAAGGAGGTCATCAACCCAACTCTAGAAGATCAAAAGTATCTCTCGGTTTTAACTAGTTCAAAGAAAAAAATTAATATAGCCAAAATAAGAATGAACTCTCATGATCTGCATAGTGAAACTAGTCGTTGGGCAGTTCCTAAAACACCATGGGTAGAAAGGATCTTCCATCTCTATGAGAATATGAACATTGAGGATGAAAAGCACTTCCTCTTAGAATTCCCTGCTTACACCCGCAATAGATCTCAGTTTCATAATCTTTGTTGTAATACCGACCTTCCTAGCCTTTTAACTTGTTAAAATTATAGTGAGCTCAGGACGCTTCTCTCCAAGCTCTTTGAGCATAGAAATACAATTTTAAAACAAACTAAATAATTCGTTTCTTTGGTCCGATAGACCAAAGTTTTGGTTTGAGTGGATGTTAACCATCATCATCGTCATCATCACCATCTTTAAAATTAAGGAAGTGCTTGGATGTTTTCTCAAGTATCTATATTTGAAAGAATATATACATACACCATTGAATAATTTTGACTATAGTTAATGTTGCATGTTTTTTTAGAACACATTGACAGTGTTAGATGCTAAACTTTGAGATACAGAGAAAATCAAATTCACTTTCAACACTTAAATTACTAAGAATTTTGGAGGGCAGCCATAACACAAGAATTACACATAAATAATTATTTTATTACTCAATTACACTCACATACATTACATTTATATAGTTGGTCTCACATCAAACTTATGCTAAACATGGGGATAAAGGTTGAGAGAATATATATCTCAACAACACACTAAAATAGGATCTAAGATCTCTACTATATTTAACAAACTCAAACCAACTCTATTGTAACCATATTTTCCTACAAAATTATCCTAATTATTTTATATAACTAAGTTTTAACTTGCAACATTTTTTCCTAGATTTGAAATAAAAATATATGCCAGCTTCTTATTATCTTGATTTACATGGTTGTACTTGGTGAAGTTTAAAACCATGATTAGATATCTAGAATATAAACATAAGCAAATATATGCTTTATGTTATTTCTTTCAAATAGGGATTTACTATTGTGCTTGCATGCATAAGCTTTTATTGCACTTCATTTGATGTTAAATGATGGTAGTTTCCCACTCCATGAGTGAAAGTGATGTTAAATGATCTAAGTTTTTTAGCTGTTTTTTTCAGATGTGTAACTTCTTTTGTGCTTATCCTAGAGCTGACAGGTGTTCTTTATTAAAAATAAATAAAAAATTATAAAAAATAACATGTTGGCTTAAATTAAATTTCAAATATTTAGAAATAAATTAAATATCAAATTAGATAATTAAAATTATAAACATTGCATGAAGCACTTATTCAACAATTCAACTCTAAAAAGGAGTTCGCACCTCTAAATATTTGATCTCTATAGAAGCTTAATAGTTGTTTAGGTTTTTGCATAAAAAAATGCATTTTATAATTTAAACAAATAAAAAGATAACAATTTCAAATATATAGAAATTCATATTTAATAAATTAAAATCATAAATATTACATTAAATATTTTTTCAAAACTTCCACTCAAAAAAAAAAAAAAATTTTATATTGATAAAAATTGATCTCTCAAAACTTGATAGATCGATCCTATTTTAAAATAAATCTATGCTCATGATAATAAAAAAATCAAAATATTTTAATGGCGTAACAATGGTTACCTACCAGCATGATTGCTCACACTACTTTTTGCTTGACAGCATATAGCCATTTCCGTTTCCCATTAGACCACAAGCAGCCCCCGCGTCCAAGATACGATCTTGTAGACGTAAAACGAGAAAACAACGAAAGGCGTGCCTGGGAGAACATGAATAGTTGCACACGCATTCTCAGTAGAAAAGTGAATTTAAAATCCAGCTTACTTTTATATATATATAACTAGCAATTGCCCCAAGGAAGGTGCAATAGTACGCCGTGAAGGTAATTGTTAGTGGGTAATTTTAGCCTGTGAGCTCCATTTGAGCCCTCATTACAGTCTGTCAGTGTTCTGTGAAATATACTCGCAAAAATGTCAGAAACAAATGCCCATCAGAAGTGCTGCTTGTGCTGCTTGTACCATCTCTGTGATTTTTGCTTACATATCATGTAAGTATCCCAGTTAATAGCCCTAAAAGAACAATGCCATAGCTGTACACATTGCACTTCTCGTTAGGCCATCAACAATCATCCAACAAGCCATCAGACAAAATTATAAGTAGTACCCACAAAGATAACGAAATTTGATTTTTGCATTAAATTTTAACCCCTGAACATTGTGACCGCACTTGGCAACGAGAGTGGAAATCTATTCATTGGGAAGACGATAAGATGAGAATAGCACATTTGTGTGAGACGTCTGTTATGCAGAAACTGAAATTTGGTAAAATAGGTATTATATGAGACTCCAGAGTACAAAATGCACCACAACTTCAAACCCAAGAAAAACAAATGACTAAAATTGGTTAATGAGATTGAAGAGTACCAATATGCATCAATAACTAAAAGGAAACCCAAACAAAAAGTTTAAAGAACATTAAAAGAGATTAATTCTAAATGTAAATGTAAATAGGTAAACATAACGATAGTTAGCAAAAGAGGTAGACCAAAGCAGATGAGACTGTTGTTTCTCATCCTGTGTAATTTATTATTTATAATAACAAATAGGAAATTCTCCAAAGGCCTACATATAAAGACATGCCTAGAAAGGAAGCCAAGGAAAATAAGGAGTCATTCGAGATGTGTGAGAATAGTTGAGCACATTGCATACCAAAAAGTTGAACATTGCAACTGTATTTGACAATGTAAGGAGTCTTCAGTCAAGAGTTGTAATAGAATTAGCAGATTTACCATTGCCAGTTCCAAGGCACATTTTGAGCGAGTAATTAGAGACAGTTAGTTACGGCAATATAGCAAAAGATGGCAAGCAATGCTTTTGAGAAAAAATTTCCAACGAAGCACAACTCCATTAATAAACCCAATGCTGAAATACATAAAACCATAAAGAATGTATGCTGTGGAAGTACAGAACCAATACATATAATTCTCATTCGACCAATCACATGACAATGGGAAACAAACATAACATGACACACTCCAAATATAGGTAAACCATCGTGCTTCAGTAACTTGTTACAACATTTTCCGAGGCAGAAGGAGAAACAGAGTGAGACTGTTCCCATTCACCCAAAGGAGATTGGTCAACTCTGATGTCCTCAATTAGCTTAACAACTTCATTCATCTTAGGACTTTGCTCAGGTGACTGTGAAACACAACTCAAAGCAATCTGCAGCATGGAAATCATCTCTTCTTCGATGTTCTTGTACCTCATCAATTCAACAGTCCATTCCTCCGGGACAATAGATTGAACCCATTTTGGAAGATCAACACCTTCTTCTTGAGAATGATAGTGCATAGGAGCTTTTCCAGTCAAGACCTCAAGCAGCAACACACAAAAGCTGTACACATTAGCCTTTTGGGAGAATTTTTTTCGTTACTGCCTGCTCAGGTGCCCTGTACTCCAAGCTGAGAACATAACCACAAGCATTTCTAAGTTGATATCACTTAAAAAAGAATTTAAAAGGATGAAAATAGGAGCTACTGGAAAAAGCAATACCATTTGGACTCGAATCATCCTTGAAGTATGATAAATTTAGTATGTGTCTCCTGGATTTGCTATAATTGATTAGTTCCTCCCGAAACGTGGGTCAACCTCTCTCAAAGCTCGATGGATAACAATTAAGGTTTTAAACGCAACCTAAAACACAGGCAATAATAAATTAAAGCTATTAAGAGTCAAACCAAACTAATCCAAAAACAAATATAGCTCCAGTTTTACTTTTCACTCTAGATTGAAAGCTATAGTATATTCAAAAACTAATTGGGACTTTGACAAATTCAGT
>LPNX010961514.1:0-82851 GCA_001517045.1 Pseudotsuga menziesii | reverse complement strand
GTTAACCGTGACAGTCTCAAAACCCTACAGTTCCTCAAACTTCAGCAAAAAGACCTAAAAAGAACTGCCTCCAGCTCAAGCGTGACTGCTTGACAGAACCATGAACTACGAGCCAGCTAACTAGATCCCGTAATAGCTACCAATGCTATACATACCCCTAGCCATAGCTAGAGGGCCTGTACACCGTACTCCCCTCTGACAGCACTACTCCATCGCCCATCGAACCCTCAAGAATCGCAGATAAGTGAGGGAGCTATTGCACTCATGCATTCGATTTCAACTTAGACAACCTTATCATGATCATTATTGATAGAATTAAATTCCTCATTAAAAAAAAATCTTTAGCTTATCCTATAAGCGTTGCATTCTTGATGACACTACTATACGTCGAATAAGATGCAATATTAAACAAGCCATGGAATCTCAATTTCAAGTAAAAGGATTATTCATAGGTTGGTATCTGGAAATCCCTTTGGAATCACAAAATACCTACTTTGCATGGCCTTTAGTACATAATGACCAAACCATATTATGCAACCAAGTCCCAGAAATAACATGAAAAGAGTATAAATAGACTAGAGAGAGTGATCCATGCCTTAATAATGAAGAAAAGAGGTGAATAACAAGCCTCTTGAAGGGGTAACCTCTTTATATAATGTAATAAGTACACAAGACGAGACAAGTTGATATGATTCAAATGAAGAGGGATCATTCCTATATGTAGGAGACAAAGAGGTACAGTTACAACTAATGGACCCAAGATGACATAACTAATATAATAATACTAATGACAATTACCACTAATAGACTCAAGTCGACATCAATAATATGTAATGAGTCAAAATATAAGGGGTAATGTGCCAACATTTAGGACTTAACATACCCCTCCCCTTTAGATAAGTGTTTTCCTCAACGCTTAATTAGTTGTGGATGCTTTTGTATGAAGGACTCATATTCCCATGTCGAATCTTTAACTGGTAAGTTCTTCCACTTGATGAGGTACTCAATAATAGTCTGATTTCATAGTTGTTTAGTCCTTGTTTCAGTGTTTTATTCTAGTTCCAATATGATTTTTCCTTCTTCGTCAAGCTCTAAAAATATAGTATGAATTGGGATCTTATCTCCTATTACCTTATTTAAGCAAGAAACATGGAAAACTGGGTGTACACTTGAAGATGAAGGGAGCTCCAAATTGTAATCCATGCTACCAATATTTTGCAACACTTTATAAGGACTACAGTACTTGTGTGGTAATTTATTGTATGCATTTAATTTCTTGAGTGGCATCTATTTGTAAGGTTTCAGCCTCATAAATACCCAATCCCCTTCTTCAAAACTCCTTTCACTATGATGTTGATTTTCTTATTGTTTCATCCTGTTTTTTGACATAGCTAGGTTTTCCTTCTGTAACTGGAGAACTTCTTGCTAGTTCTCTAGGTGTTATTACACGGCTTGAAATTTAGATTTCCTTTTAAGGGAGATGTGATAGATGGAGGATGTTACCCATAAAGTGCCATAAATGGAGACATTTTTTTATGACATATTGACGGAAGTATTGTACCTCCATTTTGCCAAAGATAACCATTTCACCCACTGTGTTTGTTTATTAGATGCAAAACAACAAAGATATCCTTCCAACCATTTGTTCAATATCTCAATTTGGCCATTGGATTGAGGATGATAAGAAGAACTATGAGCCAACTGGGTACCAAAATAAGAAAACAATTCAGTCCAATTTTTTCTAGTGAAAATTGGATCTTTATCACTTTCGATAATCTTCAGGTTTCCATGTAACTTGTGAATTGTTTCCATGAAGGATGTGGAAAATGTACTTGCATTAAAAAAGTGAGAGAGTGCACAAAAGTGTGCATACTTTGTGAGTCTATCAAAAACCACCATAATATCATTCTTCCCTTCTAACTTGGTAGACTTGTGATAAAATCCATTGAGATTTCCTCCCAATGCTGACAAGGTATTTCTAATGGTTTTAAAAGACATGGAGTCTTAGCTTTTCAACCTTATTTTGTTGGAAAACCAAACATTTTCCCACAAAACTTTGAACGTCATATTTAAGAACTCCTCAAAAGAATGCCTTCTTGACCTTGTAGTACGTTTTTAGGAAGCCTAAGTGACCACCTATAGGAGTGGTGTGTAATTCCAAAAGGATATTTTGTTTGAGTTGGGATTTCTTACATATATATAAGCAATCCGTATACCATAGTGAATCATTTTTCCACACAAAATTATCTGATACATTGGGATATTTTCGTAACTTTTGAATGTGTGTCCAAACAGATAGGTCATTCTTCCATTCTTCCCTTGCTACTACTAACCAGTTGGGTTATATAATCGAAATTACATAAAGTAATGCGTCAACATCCTTATCTTTAATGGAGAGTGCATCTTCCACTACATTCTCATTCCCTTTTTTATATATGATTTAAAATTCATATCCCAACATCTTGGTTAACCATTTTTGTTTCTCTTCTGAAGATAGTCTCCGTTCCAAGAAGTATTTAATACTATCATGATTTATTTTGACCTTGAAGTTCCTATCTATTATGTAAGGATGCAATTTCTTAAGTACATGTAGTATTGCCATCATTTCCTTCTCATAATTGGGTTTCTATAAGTTATTTCCCTTGATTGGTAAAATTTCAAAATCAAGGGGTCGTTCTTCTTGCATTAGAACAACATTGATTCCATTTCCTGAGTCATCACATTCGATAATGAAGGTATTTGTGAAGTTCGGTGTGGTCAAAACATGAGCTTTGCACATTGCCTCTTTAAGTTGCTAAAATGTGTGAGTTACCTCTATAGTCCACAAAAATGCTTCCTTATTCAGTAATGTTGTTATAGGTTCTGCTATTATTCCATAGTTTCAAACAAACTTGTGGGAGTACCCTATCAAACCTAAGAATCCTCTAAGATTCTTCAAGTTTTTGGGAATCGACTAGTCCATCATGGATTTAATTTTGTTTGGGTCTACCTTGAAACCTTCATGAGATACAATATGACCTAAATTCTCTACCTCTTTTACCCCAAAGAAACATTTGGAAGGTTTTGTTAAAGAAATGTAACTTCAGAAGATATTCTATTTTACTTTTATTAGATTATTATTATTCCTCCTTCAAGATATGTCCTTGATGTAATTAGTCATGTAAAAGTCTTGAGGTAAAACCTCAGTTGTAAATCACGTCAATAGTACCGACATAAGTATTATATAAATGTTATTTTGAGTCTCCCTAGGTAAGTTAGCCATGTTTAGAGCAACAGGATGACCTAGTTAGTTTAAGTTGTGACTCACTTGATGAGTATAAATAGAAGAGGCACCTCATTTGTGTACACATCTCACTCAAGCAAGTACGAAAGAGAGAGAGGGAAGAGATTCGATGGAGAGAGGAATTTGTTGGTATTGTTCTTGGTATTGTTCTTAGGATTGTTCAATGTATTTGGTCTAATTATATATTGAGGAAGTTTTGTTGGTTTTTCTCACCCAAGAGGATTTCCCATGATAAATCTTTGTGTTCTCTTCGTGTTGTTATGCTTATCTTTCTTTCAGATCCCCCATGACATATGGTTATGATGTTAAAATATTAAATGTTTTAATATATTGTATAACCATTAAAATTTTAACATGGTATCAAAGCTACCCTGAAAGAAGTGATTGTATAGCCATAACACTGCTACTACTGCAATTGTAAGAGATTAGGGCTTCATGCTTGAAACCCTAGAAGGAAAAAACTATTCATCTAGGAATTCTCGCTACAACTCTCTTTTGGTGAAGTTACAAGAACTGAAACTTGGACATTATAAATATGGAATGTTGATGTGCCTTGTGTGTGAGTTTCAACCTCATATTTGTTATACTTTAGGAGATATGATCCATGCAAATAAGGGTTTCAGCCTCTTCCAGAATTCAGTTTTCAACATATGGCCTAGGGAGAAATGCTATATCTAGGGATAGGAATATCCAGACATAATTTAATAATATTTTCCAGAAAGTGAACGGACTTTAGTTTCTCTGATGCGAGTTTTATAACCCAAAGTTGAAACTATGACACATGGTAGTCTGTACAAGTTATCTATACCGAATCAATCCATAAACATGTCAAGTTGGGAAACATAGAATAAGTTCCACTTGGTGAATCCAATATTGATATAACATATGGAGTTGGAAAAAGGATAGAGGATACTACCTCGAGACAAAGTTTCATACCTTGAGGAGCATAAATTTCTGAGATACATCATAATTAAGACCAGACAGTTTAACAAAAGAAATTGAAGAAATAAGGGCTTCCTGTTCTGAGCACTTTTCTCCACATATTAGTTGGAAAATAAAGACCGTCTAACTCTCCCTATGAGGGTGCATATTTATCTGGAAGAAGTTTATAGCCCTGTGGATTTTCAATTTTTGACCTAACACTACTGCTGAGAAAACTAGGGCATTAAATATTTTTGCAATTTTCTCCACATATTTGGGAAAAGGAGTATACTTCTCAACTCACCTTGAGGAGGCACATATTTCCATTCAATCAAATTTTCAATTCACCAAAATTGAAAAATTAGGGTTTCTCTGTCAAACCCTGGGTCCACCAGAAGCACTCTCATTGGTAAGTTCTAGTCTCTCTATTTCCATTTGAGGTCCATCTAGTTGAGGCACTCTCATTGGTAAGTTCTATTCTCTCTATTTCCATTTGAGGTTCTCACTTTTATTAGGATGAAAAATAGTACCAAGATTAAGGAAAATCTTGAAGGAGCTGAGAACTTAAAAATGTGGAAGTATAGAGTGTTTCTCATACTATAAGAGCATGACTTGGAAGACTATGTGAAAGGATGAGTTGCAGATCCAGAGGAAGATGAGGACAAATCTAAGCATAAGAAAAACTTGGTCAAATCCAAGAGGATTATTGCATACTCTATAAAGTACCATTTGATCCAACATGTATCATCCTTAAAGATTCCCAAGAAGATGTTCGATGCATTGACCAACTTGTACGAAGGAGAGAATATCAATAGGAATTTGATCTTGAGAACTCAACTCAAGGGCATGAATATGCAAATGTCATAAATCATTCAATCTTTCTTCTCAAGGGTCTCCCAGATCAGGGAGAAACTAGAATCTATTAGAGACAATGTATAGGAAGTAAAAGTGGCGATGACTACCTTGAAAGGTCTCCCAAGATTTTGGGAATCATTCTAGAATGAATCTTATCAAATCCAGTTGGAGATGGGAGTAATATATGCAAGAAGAAGCTCGATTGATAGAAAGATATGAGAAGAAACAGTGGAAGGATGCTACGATAGAAGAGTACTAGTCAATCATGAAGACTGATGTCATGGACCTAAAGGGAATTATATAGTGTCTTTCGAGTAGATCTACAAGATCAAGAATGCAGCAAATTGCAGCATTGAGAAATACAAAACAAGGTCATGGTTTCTCTTAGGAAGAGAGAGTCAATTATGGTGAGACATTTTCTTCATTTACTAAACACACTTCTCCAATGAAGTATAAGTGCATATTGAGAAACCTCCTGGACTTAGGAATCTCTATAGAGAACCACATATGTGTAGAAGGATTTGTATAGGCTCATAAGGCACCCATGGGATCGTACATTCAGTTACATAAGGAGCTTGAGGATCACCTAGAGTGATGGAGATCTCAACCTTTGCTAAAAGGTTGAATATGGAAGCCTATAGGATGAGAAGCTCATAGATGGGTGCAAGAGGAACTTGCAACAAAGTTCAAGATGAAGGATCTTGGTATCCAATGACCTTGAGAGATGAAATAGATGGATACATAGAAGATCAGCAGCAGAGGAGACTACCACTAACTCTAGTGCAGAATGTACCGATGTAGAGAGTACAAGATGTAGAGGGAGGATGGTTCTTTGCTTCAAAGGGAGTGACTACAATAGATCTCATATTTGAAGAATATTGACATTATTCTTGGGATTAGAGGTGTGGACAAATCCATGGTATATTTTCCTTATCCAAGGAAAATATGTGGTTGATATCCTAAAGAGGTTTGAGTTATTTGATTGCAAGTATATAAATACATCGATGACATCAAACTTGATTTTGTTGTGTGATCCTACCTCATATATAGTTGATGCCATAATCTATAGGCAAATGATCCATTCGTTGATGTACCTAACGAACATGAATCCAACTATATGATTTGCAGTGAACACTTTGAGCCAGTACATGGTTGAGCTAAGAGATGTTCACATGGTTGCGATGAAGCACGTATTGAGGTACCTAAAGGGTATGATTGAGTATTTCCTTAGATATGAAAGAGATCAGAGGATTTTCCTATAAGTAAATAATGACTCCAATTGGGCCGGTAGTGCTACAGACAGGGAAAGCACTTTAGGGTGCTGCTTCGGCTTGGGGTTTGGAACGATTTATTGGTTCAACAAGAAGTAGAAAAGTGTAGCACTAAGTATAACCGAGGCTGAATATATTGTAGCATGTTTAGCTTGTATTGAAGAAGTTTGGATTTACAAGTTGTTGATAGGATTGTTTGATACCGATATGGATGTGACTACAAGCTGTCAGAAAACCCGGTGTTCCATGACAAATCGTAGCTTAGGCATGAAATATAATCCAAGATGCAGAGAATTATGGTGCTCCGAACGAGACTTCCAAAGAAATTAATAGGCTTCGAACACACTCCATTTATGTGGCATTGTTGTGTGACATTATTGATGCAGATCCTTCCAACTATGAAGAAGCAGCTAAGAAGAAAGAAAGGGAATAGTTTTCACACTTGAGAAGAAGGTAAGGGAATATTCCTCAAGTGATGAGGAATATGTACTCTAATCCAAAATAATTCAACCCATGAAGATGAATATCATGCTCTCATCTGTTTCAACATTGATGAGAAGGGATGCATTTGTGAATAAAGAAGAAGGGACACACATATTCAACACCAGTACACAGTTCTATGTGATATATGGTAAGCATTGTTGATCATAAGCAAGATAGGAACATGTCCTTAGATCGAGACGATGAAGTATATCACATTGTCAAAGACTCCAGTAATTCCTGTAAGGAGACAAAAGATCAAGAGGGAGTCTACCAAACAAACAAAAGATAAGTATTTGAATTATCATTTCATGTATATCTAGTTGCTTAAATGATATTGTCATGTTGTGTACATATTTGTGTTCTTAGATTTAGGAAATGTATTATGCATGTTAGAGTGTTTGCATTGATGAACAACATACTACTAATATGCATGTGATGGGTAAGTGTCCTATGGTGATGTACAACATTCCATTGCTACTTATCTAGATTGACACCTCTTTACTGACATGTTGGGAGTAGTGCACGCTCTTAATAATGTTCTGGTCGAGATGGAAGGCATCTAGAAAGTTACTGTATGTATATGGGATATGGATGAATGTTGTGTTGAAGCATTGGCTAAGATAGTTTCATATGTCTTTATGCATAATAATTTGTCATTATTAACATGTTTTGGAAATTATAAAATGTTTCTAATCATTCAACTAAATTTGACTTATAGGAAATATCGTGTGAAATCACCTAAAAGAGAAGAATGATGAAGGAAGTGACGACGATTCAACCATAACACTCAAAGTATATTTAATCAGATGATGATGATGTGGTTTCCTAGAGCAGTGGTGTGGTATCTTAGTCTAGGATTGGTATCTCAGCCTGACAAGGCTTGTTTGATCCCAGTGGGATTGGTATTTTAGTGCTGACAAGGCCTATTCATAGGGGGGGTCAATATGTCTAACTAGGCTTGTTTAGTCATAAAGGATTAGTAAGTCAGACAAGGCCTGTTTGATCCCCAGGTAGATTGGTATGTCTAGGTAGGCTTATTTGGTCCAAAAGGATTAGTAAGTCAGACAAGGCCTATTTGGTCTCCCAGAGTGCCCACCATAAACTTGTTCCAGATGTCCATTGATGATGATGATGTTCTAGCATTTACATCCTGATGGTGATGTCCCAGCATTTACATGTTGATGATGATGATGTTCTAGGATTTACATGTTGATGATGTTCCAGATGATGATGATGATGTTCCATCATTTACATGTTGACGATGTTACAGATGATGATGATGTTGATGTTCTAGTATTCGCATACTAATGATGTTCCAAATGATGATGATGATGTTCTAGAATTCACACACCACTAGTACATAATGAGAGATAAGTGACCAAAATCCGCATATAAATGACCACTTTTGATTTAGAGATCGATGGTGGCTAATTTTCGGTCTCTTATCACACGACCAAAAATGTGGTCATATATAGTTTGGTCATTTATAGCTTGTCGGTTGGTCATTAATTTGGTCGCATATTTGGTCATTAATTTGGTCATATGTTTGGTCATTAAGCTGGTTATACGTTTGGTCATTAATCCAGTCATATGTTTGGTGATAAGAGATCGAAAATTAGCCACCAAAACTGTTATTTGGTCATTCATATGCGAATTTTGGTCATTTGTTTTGTCACTTATCTCCCATATGTTGGTCACTTATCTTTCAATTTGTGGTCACTAATTTAGTAATTTTATATGCAAATATTCATTATTTTTTTGTAAATAGGGTATGGAGGAATCGAACCACCAATCTCCTACCTATAAGGCAGGTGCTATTTCATTGAGCTAGTACCCTTGAAGTCTCTACAATACTTGTAGAAGTACCAAGCTTATTCATGTACTTCATACATCATTTGTAGGGATCAATAATGAAATAAATAACAACAGACTGTTGATATCTATGATGCTAAAAATATTGAAAAACATATAACATGTTTGATATGAGCTAAAAAGTTGAGGATCTCATTCTCCCAGTGATGAGGCCGGCATAGGGCTTAACATATTTATCAACCTTTCTCATAAGTTGAACAAAAACAGGAAGTACAGAATGCATCACAAAAGCCTCATTTCTTATATCCATTTGAAGTTCATTTAATATATGGCAAAGGACCTAACTACTCTAGAACCATGTCCAAGCATTAAAGGATAGAACAATTCAGGGAATATCTACAATAAAAGGACTTCATATTGTTGGATAACTTCCATGTACACTATGTTGTCTAGTATACAAGTAAAATCTATTTAAAGAATAATAAATTATCATAAATTGAAATGGAAAAGGAAACCAAATAGGAAGAGGATTGAGTTGATTTGTGCACCTTTAAGTTGTTCATCCATCTCTCAATTCCCAATACCCTCTGAATGGCCATCCTTTATTTTTCTAGTGCATGCATTGTGAATAATAACTAACGGTGGCCATAAAATTAGATCTTGATTGTTTTCCATTGCTTCGGCTGCTAGGAATGACTGATATGATTTGTCAATGTTTGGTGGAAAGGCATAGATCCATCCCATCATGAAAACACATAATGTTTTATACAGTGCCAAGTGTTGTGATTGCAGAACAAGATTCAGATCATTGTATGCATACATAATGAGGCTTTGAGTATCAATAAAATATTTGGATTGACTACAAAACATAATTTCTCCAACTTAGACAAATGTCAAATAATTATCTGAGCTGACATTTGAAGAAAAAAAGATTAAAAATACATATATATTCGTAATTCCCTTTATGAAATGCTAAGAGTTCTTTGAATTATCCATTCTAGAAATGTTGAGGGCATTTTATCCCATTCCAGATATGAGTCAATCAATCCACACCTTGTTCCATGGGATAAAATTATACCTTGTGATAAAACACCCACAACTACGATATGATATTGGGTCTTGAATCTCTATATGCCAATATTTTATAATATTATAATAATTGCAGGTCAAAATATATAAGCTCTTACAAATAAAAAATGCACCAAATGTTCATATACATACGACCACTAGTATGAGAGAGTTGGTCTAATGAAAGCATAATAATGACCATCGTGCACGCCTCCACTAAGACCAAAACACTGCAACATAAAACAATGCAAAAAACAAATTAATTAGTGATCATTGCATCTTTGCTCTTAGATTCTTGTGTTTATTGATTTGAGGAATGATATGCAGGATGATCGCACTATCAATTTTATCTGTCAATGTTTCAACCTTATAGATCAAGGTTCATCTTCAGGAAACTCGGTCCAGTTAAGATGTATTACATGAGGCTTTATTAATATATTTAACACCATATTTTTAAGAACACGAAGAAATTAATAATGTCAACTATATAACTAGCTAAAACGAATCCCAAACCTAAAGTTAATAAACTAAAAATCATAACAAGAAATTATAATGAAACCTAGATTAAATTTGGAAAAAAAAACTACAATAATCAAAACCGAGAAAACTTAAAATAGTAAAAAAAAACTTAATCAAATTATATATTAATGCCAAAATAAATTTCATAATAAATAAATTATAAACTATTTAACCTAAATTTTTTATAAACTATATATATAATATCATCTAACTCTAACCTATAGATTCTAATTACAATATATATGAAAGATTAAGTTAGGAAATCTAAATAACTTTTAATTAATTAAAATATGTTATCTAAAATTTTAAAGAGTAAATTAAATTTTAATTATATTATTTAAATCTTCTTTTTTTTCTTTCAATGTGGTTCACGCGCTGGCTTGACCGACGGGCTACATCCACGGAATAATTTCTGGCGGACCCACCCAAAGGGGCCTCACACCCGCGGCCGCTACGTGCCTAACCCCAAGAGAGTCGATGAGAATGGATCCCGCGACCTCACATGCTGGGAGGCCTAACTACAAGTACTCGACCGATTGAGCTAACTCTTGGGGCTAGGAAATCTATTTTCTATTATTACAACATAAAAGACATTTTTAATAATAAATTAAAATCTATTTTTTATTTTTATGTTGTAAAAAAAAATTAATAATAAATTATAACTTCTCTTATTTAACTTTTTTAAATTTAATTTTTTTATAAATTATATCTAAATTAAATTTGATGATCTTACATCATTTTATTATATTACAAGCTAAAAAATTTATCTCTAAAAATTATATTACAATTTCAATTTTTTTATCTATCGAAAATATATTTTAAAATTTTTAATATATCTAACCGTATAAATATAATATCTAACATTAATCCAATAAAACTAAACCCTAATCTTGAAAACTTAAAAAATAGTGAGAACAACGATGCTCTCCTATCTCTCGATGCCGAGGTATGACATGAAACCACCAATGAGCCAGATCCATCTAGAAATCCAATTCCATAGCTCATTCATGCTCCAATTCGAGATCGAGCCCCAGTAGAATCAGAAACGGAGGTAGAGACAAAGCCAACATCCGGGTAATAAGAATCTGAGTAATTAGTTTCTTCAGCACCAACGCCCATAGTTGTTCACCTTGAAGCAACACGTGTTTATTGAGTTGATTCAGTTGATTTAAATTGATAACTAACTGTTTGTTCCTAGGCGTGATTAAGAGGCAGGGGATTGAGTTACAGGATAAAATTCAAAGGTAAAGCCAACACCTGTAGTTGACCTCATTAATTGAGAACCAGAGCATGTTCGAGCAAATCCAATTATAGGCACAAATCTAGATTAATAACCAACATCCTCATCAACAAAATTATTGTGTATGATTGTATGTGTAATATTCCCCACTCCATGCAAAAAATTCGTACAATATATCGATAAATGGCTCCATGGCATATAAAAGTTAATAAAATAATTGATCAGGAACACAACCAATGCAACCATGCTGGAGGGGTTGTGACAGAAAAAAAGGCATAGTATCACACGATAAGGGATAGAGATCGAAAGGGTGTTGTAGAGTATTTCTGAGCATTTTGTATAGTGGTTTTCATCAGCCCAGCCATCAAGTAGCTATTCTATTCTCATTCTCATTCTTATTCCTGTATAAATTCACTTCATGTTCTTGAGTCCACCGCTTGAGGTAGTCTTTCGGAAAATATTGATCCGAGGAAAGCCCTTACCCCATACCCCTGTTAATAGTTAAATGAAACACGAAGTAGCCATGAATAAACAGCTTGAAAAAGTAGTTTAACCAGATGAAGGAATTATCAAAATGGCACAGATCGAGTGGGTCACCCATATTTTGGAGAAATTACCAGGGAGACATTAGTCCAGTCTATTATCATATAATCACCAATGGATGCCTAGAATAGTTATCCTCGAATCACCCCTACTATCCCTGCCCTCGCCATCTTCATCGACAAATCCAATTCCATGCACAAATCTAGTTTATTAATAACCAACATCCTCACCAGCAAAGTTATTTTATATGATTGTATACGTAAGATTCGCCACTTCATGAAAAAAAGAGGTATGATATACCGATAAATGGCTCCATTCATTGATTAATAACATGCATCCCTACAACTATTCCAACAATTTTAGAATCCCATCGCATGTACAATGCTTCATCCCCATCCAGCTCAGAAGCCAGCCACTGACAATTTGCAAATAAGCAGGTAGCCCATTCCTAGCTTACTTCATAGGAAATATTTTGCCTTCTTTACGTATAAATATGAATAGATTCACCCAATGCCGAGGTATCATAGGAAACCATCAATGAGCCAACTCCATCTAGAAATTTTATTCATCCACCTTACCTTTTTTCTTCACTGAGAAAATGACCCAGTCACACCCAGAAATCACTTTCAAATTGTTCGCATATGTTGGGGGATTGAAACAAAAATTTCCTATGTCATCGAGTGGTTTTTGCAAAACCTGGTATGTTGCTGGTAATCCAAATATTCCCACCACATTTTTGTATCTTTATACATGGAAGACAACAAGTTGACTTGCATAGTCTAAACAAACAGGAGAAAAGTAACCCAACTACTTCCAGAGACGGGGAGGAGCCATCGAGATCAACCTCGATATTTTATAATTTACCACTTGGAGCGTGACTGATTGGCCATCTGCAGTTGGATTGGTGAGTAGACTGCCAGGCTACCCAGAGTGTTCAACTTGAGACTCCTAACATTGGCGTGAGTTATGACATATATAAATATAATGGAACACCTTAGAATGGAAGAGATGGATGAAGAAATTACCTAGAAACCTTGCATCTCGATCAAATACAACCAGTTATACCCCTCCCCAGTAAGTAAGTTAACGTGCTTGCGAATAGTTAAGCCTAACTAGTAATATAGTGACCCAATTTGATTAGCCAACTAGTATTTAAGTAATTTATAAGCTAATGAATGAGTCCAGTACTAACAGGATTGGACCTAATTAATTAGCCAACAAACATTGAGTTAGGCCACCCCTCGGGATTTTGCTCGTTAAGTTTCCCCTGCTCTTTCTTTTGTCCTCGTTTTCCCCCTGTGTGTTCCCCTGACATCATGCAGGCTTTCATCCAGCTGCACAAACCTTGCACAATTGTAACCCCCTTCCTTCATGCAAGGTTCATTGGGAGATAAGGGAGCTCTCTTGCTTTCACCTAAAATGAGTAAGAAGGAACAACGAGTGGAAACGACGTTAATCCTTTTGTCAATATAGATTCATGGCATAGTCTAAGTCATATGCTTAACACATGCAAGTTGAAGACGCTAATTTCACTCGTCTCAGAATGAGATGACTACTTGAGATTCAGTTTTATAAAGGAACATAGAACGAAACCCACTTCTCAAAGTGCCTATGGGGACAGTTCCTGTGATGATAATTATATTCAATCTTAACCGAGGATCTAGTGTGATGATCATAAATAATTAATCGAGAAATTAGTTCAGTTTTGGGAAGGGAACGTGACATCACACAAGAGAGTAATATAGGTATAACTCCTTTCTACACAATGGATCATCATGATATAAAGTGGATTATAACCACGGGTCGGTAGTTTTGAGGTGGTGTGCTTATTTAATGAGTAAATGGTGCTACCATAGGTTTTTATGCTCTTCCTAATATAAATTTATTTAAGCCTTTAATGATGCCTTTGAATAACTTGCGTCAATGGATCTAGCTTTTGAGTTCAAGATGTGGGAAGCGATCGATCACCGCCACAGAGAGTACTTGTATCCCTCCCTTAAAGTTAGTTTAAATAAAGATACATAGATGCAGTGTACACGACAAATGTTTTAACTAAACTAGTGCCCCACTACACATTTATCGAAAAAATGAATAAACCCACAATATAATATTGGTTTGTTGAGAGTTGAAGGAATGGAGAAAAAATCCACATATTTGGAGAAGGTTCAGGTTAGGATCAAACAAAGGGATCAACGGTTTACAAATCAACATAGAATGGCATTGGAAGAGCAGAGGAAAAGACAAAAAAATACAAGTTGATCTTTAGAATAAGTAGAGGGAAAATATCTCCTTTTAGTTGAGGCTGCTTGTGCATTCTCCCCAAAACTAAAGAAAAAAATGATACATTTTGTTGGATCCGTTTACACAAAGGTATGGTCCTGTATGCACGAGGGTGATCTGTTGTATAAATTGACCATAGATTATAGACCAAAGCTCATGTCTAATCATATGACATATTAAAGTACCTAGTGTTTCAGCATGACAAAGAGGGATTTTGTAGTAATAGGGAAAATGACCCTGGTTTAATATGGATACCATTAATTAGTGTAGTGGAAACCCGTATCTTTGTACTAATACAATGTAATAATTACCCTAATATTCATATTTATGAATCTTAAGCACATTACTACTAACTCTTTATGATGATACAATATAAATCCCTGAATAGAGCTTACTAATTTGACTAGCTTTGATTACACATAAATATTGTATTAGTTGATATGAATAAATATGGCAGTTATATGATATATTTGACTTACCATCTGGATGATCCTTGTTTGAAAACTCTTTTTCTAGTGCACTGTGGATGATCTTTGCGAAACCGTCCTCTTTTGAATCGTCCAGGCTTGATCCATTTAACAAAAGCTCCTCAAAACTCGACCCATTTGACTAAATCCCCTCAAAGTTATCTTGGACTACTTTAGCCACAATGCTAAAAAAACAATGGCCAAAACCAATAATAGAACTCGAATCCCGTAAGGTTTTCTACGACCCAGAAATCAACCTCCACGAACCTCAACCCTCATTTTCAACCTAAGGATCTATGGCGTTGACCAGATGGATTGTAATTAATGCCTTCACTACAGGAGAAGATGGGCATGGAGTTTGAGGCCGCATTTTTGTTTTTGTTGGATGGGAGATGATCAATCATGAAAAAAAGCATGTTTTTGGCATGCATCCTCATATTTGAAATCAAATCTTTGAGATGATTAAAAATTCCCTATAACACCACTCAAGAGAAAATTCAAAGCGTTGAGGTGAATAAAAATTCCCAATAACACCACTTTAGAGAAGTTTTCGAGACTCACATGTGTTATATTCAACCTTATTTGCAATAAAAAATAATTCGAAGGTGGAATGCAGCAAGACAAAATAATTAGGAGGCGGGAATGCAATGCCAAATGCCCTAGCTCATTCTAGTTTCATTTGTTTTTTCAATTACTTACTTTAGCTTTTTAAATCAATTACTTTTTTAAATTTGGCTATTTTTTCACTCATTCTCTTTTCTTTATTTTTACTTTTTTTTCTCAGTTAAGTTCTTAAGTTTAGTCATTTTATCGCTCATTCTTTTTTCCTTATTTCTAGCTTTATTTATTTATTTTCTCTCTATTTATTGTTTTGTTTATATTCTTGTTTTTTTATAATTTATTAATATTAATATATTACAAGTAATAAGCATATTATATCAATATATTAAGTATATATAATATCTATATTAACTATATAATATATTAATATATGTAATAACTATATATTATTAAATCAAGGCTTGAGGTTAACTAGTCTAGCTTATATTCTATAGATAAATTACAATCAAGTAAACTTTGTATAAAAAACAAATAACAAAACATGAAATTAGGAAAAGAGGAGAAGTAGCCTTTTACAAATTGAAAAGGCGATCCCTTTTAATTCTAAAATAAAACCAAACCAAAGAAGGATCTTACGGGACTAAGAAAAAATATAAATTTAAATAAAAGGGGAAGGGAAATTATGGGAAAAGGGGATTTTGAGAGAAATTATTTAGTGAAAGGGTACATGAATGAAGAATTAAAATAAGGGGTTTTTTTATCTTTAAATAAAATATAGTATAGTGAGTTTAGTAAAAAAAAGGGGACGAGACATTTTCTTAAAATGAGGATTATCTGTCTTTTTGTTTTTACAATGGGGCACGAAGGGGGCATATTTTTACTTTTGATCATAGGCATGGAAAGAAAATATGCGATGGACACTATTGGCTAGTTTATCAGATGACTAGAAATCTACCATTTTTAGCTGACACGATGCAAAAGGACTTTGACTTTCTGAAATTTCAATCGAGTGCCGAAACTTTAGTCGAGTGTCGAAAGGGTCAAACCGAGTGCCAAGCGATATTCTAGTCCATCCATGGTTTTTTCAAATAGAGGTGTAATATGGATTAACATATCCACGGTATTCTATGCTCCCATAGGGAGCCCTTCCATCAGTGGTAGCCATAATTCCATAGGCTGGATTTTTCCCACGTAGTTCCAATGATGGGTGAAGAAGGATTTTAGCTTGGAAATGTTAAGAGGAGTGGAGATGAAGGAAATGTCAAAGGAAAGTTGTGTGAGCCTGGTATGGCATTTTAAAGGTGATGTTGATGGGCATTCAAGTGTTGGTGATGATAATTAAATATAAATGTGTCTTCCATTCCCATAAGATAAATTAAATACCAATAGTATGATATTGAACATGCTTCCTTAAGTAAATGAATAACATAATGAAACTAGAGTCTTCCTCAAGTTATCCATGATGTAGACCCTAATGAAACATGGTATGGAGACGAGGAAGGTAACCACTTAATTATTTTTGTATAAAATATTTCCTCAAGATATACATATCATTCATATAATATTCTTTTTAGAGATTGAAATGGTCTAGGGTTTACATATCATTTGTATATCTTTTTTAGAGATTGAAATGGTCTAGGGTTTACATATCATTTGTATACCCTTTTTAGAGATTGAAATAGACTATGGGCTTCCAAAACGTACCCATTTTATTGGTTATAATTGTGATAAAATAGATTAATTGCAGACCACACTACATATATCTATGTTATTGGTCATTTATTTATAAATTGGAACAAGAGAGGACATTCACAAGTTACAAATGTTATTAAGAAATCGATGGAAAATGAAATTGTCAATTTTTATTCGTGGACATATCAATATTTTCAATAAAGTATCCACATTATTAATAGTAATTTATTTGGATAAACTTTCCACAACTAAGATGTTGATTAAAATGGAAGTCGTAACCTTTTACCTATGGACATGCTTCCTTAATCAAACATCAATATTGAGGTCTTGACAAGGTATTGATGTCATTGATAACTTATTCCAACCAAGACTCTAGCACTACATGATCGCAATTCTAACTATAGGATATGGCATCATACCACCGATACTTGCAATTATTGTGGACATCACATAGAGAATAACTATATGCTAAAGGGTTGTTAGGTTATCACCCAAGATGGAAGGATTGTGTGTTTTGGTGTTATAATATCATCCACTCTCAAACGACAATTGAAAGGTTGTACAATCCAAGGGTATGGATACCTGTGCAAGGGAAGGCTAATTTTTAAGGGACTAACCTTATTATTTGTTTAAGGTCAAACAAAGTATCCCATGGCTCAATCACATTGTATTGTGTGTGTGTGTGTAGCTAACAATGGTATGCATCCATGTGGGCCTCTAAATCCATCTACAGTAAATTGAGGGGTATCTGAATCCATCTGCAGTGTTAGAATTTAGTAAATTGTACAAATTCATTGTAAAAAATTGTAATTTTCCATTGTTAGAGTGACAAGACTAAAACTGACCAAATAAATGACCAATTTTTATGTGATAATTTTTAGTTTAGTGATTATCCCGTGACCAAACAGGTCATTTATCTTGGTCATTTTTAGTTTAGTTCTTATCTCGTGACCAAATTGGTCATTTTTAGCTAGCTCAGTTAAAATTTCTCAATTTTGGTCATTTGTCTCTGGAGAGAATTGTGGTGGCCAAATTTTTTGGTCACCTGGTCACTTATCTCTCATTTTGTACTAGTGTACTAATGTTGTGCTCATGTTGTTGATGATGATGATGTTCCATACTGATGTTGATGACTATATTCCATGACGATGTTCCATAATGATGTTCCATGCTAATTCTGATGAATATTTTCCATACCAATGTTGATGTCGATGTTCCATGAAGATGTTATGTGACGATGACGATGAAGATGTTCCATGTTGATTTTAATACTAATGAAGATGTTCTAGATACATGATATTGTTGTTGTTCCAAAACTTACTATGACATATAGATTCACCAACTAGTTGTATAGTTGTTGTTGTTGATGATGTTGTAGAATACCTTCCTTGTTAAGAGGGAGTGATAAAGAAATGTAACTTCAGAAGATATTTTATTGTAATTTCACTATATTATTATTATTCCTCCTTTGGGATATGTCCTTGATGTAATTGGGCATGTAAAAGTCTTGAGGTAAAACCTCCATTGTAAGTCACGTCAATAGTACCCATACAAGTATTATATAAATATTATTTTGAGTCTCCCTAGGTAAGTCGACCATGTTTAGAGAAACATGCTGACCTAGTTAGTTTAAGTTGTCACTCACTTGGTGAGTATAAATAGAAGAGGAGCCTCCCTCATTTTTGTACACATCTCACTCAAGCAAGTGTGCAAGAGAGAGAGGGAAGAGATTCGTTGGAGAGAGCAAGTTGTTGGTCTTGTTCTTGGGGTTCTTAAATGTACTTGGTCAAATTCTATATTAAGGAAGTTTTGCTAGGTTTTCTCCCCTAATATTGTTTCCGGAGATAAATCTCTATGTTCTCTTCGTTTTGTTGTGTTTGTATTTATTTTAGAGATCCTATGGCATATGGTTATGATGTTATGATGCTAAATGTTTTAAGATCTTGTATAACCATTAAAATTATAACAGGTTTTTCATATAGTTGTTTCTCTTTTAGTAGTTGTATATAGCACCCGTCAACATGTTAAACATGTTCTTCCTAAGAACTGTTATAGATTAGTATATCGTCAAAAAATACTAACACAAATTTTCTAAGGAATGGCTTGAAAATGGAATACATCAAACCTTGAGATGCGGAAGGTGCATGCATAAGGACAAAAGGCGTGACCAAAAATTCATAACAACCTTCATGGGTTTTAAATGTTGTTTTTGGGATGTCTTCTTCCTTCATTCTAATATGATGATAACCTAAATGGAGCTCCAACTTTGTGAAGTAAATTGGTTCATGTAGTTCATCTAACAATTGGTCAATGACATGGATGAGAAACTTATATTTAATGGTGATATTGTTGATCTCTCTATAATATGGACACATACACCATGATACCTCCTTCTCATGTACCACTACCACTAGTGCAGAATAATAACTTCGGCTAGGCCTAATTATGTCATCCTTTAACATTTCTTCGACCATAAACTCAGTTTCACTCTTCTGGCCATAGGGGTATCTATAAGGTCTGGTGTTAGGAAGAACACATCCTCTAATTAAGTGAATAGAACGATAAAAATATTGAGTAGGTGGAATAAATTTTGGAATATCTTCAAATATCTTGGAGTGCTTATCAATTACCCTTTATAAATCTAGGGGAATATGAGGCTTAGATGTTTGAACATATAATGACCATAATTGTGCAATTACACCTTGATGTCCCCTTTAAAAAAAAATTGTCATAACAATAGAGCTTATCACCTTTCTTGTATTCCCTGTGATACCCCTTAATTCAAATTATTTTCCTTCCCAAGAAAATTCATGAAAATCTATTGAAAATTAAAATCCATTATTCCCAATGATTGTAACCATTGAACCCCTAAGACAATATCCGCACCACCCATTGGGATAGAAATCATAGGACTATTCAATACATATTCCACCATAGTAAGATTGATATTATGGCATTTCCATGAGAAAAAGATAGTTCCTCCATCTGCAATCATTACTTGAAACTATGGTGTTGGATATACAAAGTAGTTGAGAACTTTGGTTAATTTGCAATGAATGAAAATATGAGTACTACCAAAATCAATCAACAATGTTACCTTTTTTTTATATGACCTTTGATATTGAGAGCTTGAGGAGTGATAATTCCAACCAATGCATGACAATATATGGTGGGAGTAATCTCTTCTATTTCTTCAGCTAGAGATTATTCATGTTCTTTTGCTTCTTTCTATTCACAATCTATGTGGAATAATTTCTTCTCACCACACTAATGTCCTTTGCTATACTTGATTTCGCTATTAAAACATAGACATTTTCTCTTCTTTCATCCAATTGTTTAGGTGTCAACCTTTGAGATGGGTTAGAAGGAACATTATTCTCTCTATATGAGTTGGAGGTGGTTCTGTATCCATCACAATATTTTTACTTTCCACATTCCTTGCTAAGATGAAATCCTTCTCTAAGGATGTTGGTTCGAATAGGCATACCTCATGTTGGATGTTATCCTTCAAGGTTCCAAGAAATAGTTCCAATAATTTATCATCTGGTATTCCCTCCACTCTGAGACTAAACTTTTGAAATTGTTGAATGTGCTTGCTTATTTGACTCTTTTTCCTTAGATTTATCAATTGGGTAAAGAAGGAATTGTTGTCGACATCATCATGATACGATATCATTCTTTTGTAAATATGGACCAAGAGATAATGGAGTTATTTTTGTGTTCACAAATCCATTAATACCACACAAACTGCTCAGGTTCTAAATATAAAAATGTAATCGGCACCTTTCGTAGATTTTGCACCTGGTGTATATCAAAGAATTGCCCCATTCGGAATATCCATGTTATCGAGTCCTTGCTGTCAATCTTCCTCTGAATACCTCTTGGGGACCATCCCTGGTTACTTCCATTACTAGAATCAATTCCTCTAGGAATATTCTTATTAATGGAAGGTTTCTCAAAACGAACATTATATTTATCTTCTTGAGTAACTTAGAGCACATTACCACCTGAAGGGAGATTATCCTTTGAATTTTGTATGAGCTTAGCAATATTTTTCATATTTTCCTCCACATTATTATCCATATGTCCCATCATCCTCTCCTATAAATTAAGTAAACAAACATGTTAACACTCTGTTTTCAACAGTCTAATTATGAGCCTGACAGAAGTTCGAGGAGGACGTTGGATGCGCTGAAGGCATTAAACAGGATTCATAATCAAAGGCTGAGATTGATCGGATGGCAAATCAACGGTGTCAAAACATTTCGCACGGTGGACATGCCCGACCAAAGCCACTTTTCCAGATTGTGAAATAGTTTAAAGAACAGAGGCATCTAACGGTCGAGAATAGGATCCAAGAAGATCTACGGTCTCAATCGATTTCGCAAAACAGACTTGTGCGGGTAAAGCTGTGATTTCAAATCGCGAAAGGTGGTACCGGCCCCGAATATCAACGGTCATGATAAAGAAGGGAAGAGATCTACGGTTGTGGTTTATTTCGCAATAAAAACTAGCAAGGTTCAAGACCAGGATTTCGCATTGCAAAAAGTAGTAGGGCCCACTCGGATCAATGGCTACATGAAGAGGTCGATCGCGATCGACGACTTAGAGTAAGCCTTGGTCTAAAACTGCTCGTTGAATCCAAAGAAGAAAGTTGGCGGCAGAAATGATGGAACGTGGACTGTGGGCGTAAAAGATTCCTCAAATCAGAGGGCTAAGAAGACTTCCAGGGTACAAGCTTCACATCCAATGTGGAGATGACAGTGGAGGAGACGTTCACACGTGTAATCTGCCTCCTTGCAGATTGGCCGATTCCCCGATGCCATTTGTAGCATGCACACAGGTGAAATCATCCCTGTGGCAGCATATTTTTGTGTGAGTTGGCCTGCAAAAGTAAGGAAAGTAACCGACGAATCTGCTGCTCACATGGGGTAAAAGCCAGCACGAAGAGGGAAACCATTCCATTTCCTAAATCATAAGAATGAGGAAACGTGGGAGCATCCACTTCATGAACTTTGCAGCATGGATTAGCTGTACGAGGTGGCGTCCAAAAAATACTTCCCACAGCAAATGGGAAGGTGCCACGGCCCATGAAACAATGTGGCTAGATCCCCATTAGGTCAAGGATCACTCTGCTCATGCCCTCACACATGCTGATACCAAAAATACTCGATGACAGAATGTGCAGGAATGTTGACCGGTCATTCTCGAAAACTTATATATCTACCTTCGAAACACTAGGGATGAGCTAACATATCTCCAAAACCTAAGTTCCTACCTCTTCACAAATATTCAAAGGCCCAAAGAGTTTGACGATGAAGATCTGGTTTGAGAAGCTTGTCCGTCTCGGTGTGTTGATGGTTGGTGAGAAAACTTCCACACTTTCCCGTCACCTTGGTATTGCATGCCAAGAATGACACCAGCCATCGGGGCCCAGACGTGATACCTACACCTCCAACGACGCGGGGCCTGGACACTTACTCCCCCCGTAAGTGTTGTTTGAGGAACCCTTGATACCATCGCTGCCACCAAAGCCTCCACGGAAGAAGACAGTCCTTGAATGCTCCCTATATGAGCATTTGTTTTGATGGGAGCATCAGGGGTCTAAAGCCCATACAACACTGTTTGTGAAGTCCACTTTCCAAGGTTGATGGAGTCGGTGTAGATATGCTACGCCTTATTGCCCGTGGGAGAGCCCACCCTTCTGGAGACGAGAAGCACAAGAATGACAAGCCACTTAGCGGGCTTGCCTCAACCGAAAGCAATGCGGCCCTTCTTCCAGACCCCATGGCTAACAGTGTTACCCGGAGAAGAATGAGGTGGCGGATGAGGTTGAGCAGGGGCAAGATGCAAAATACCCTACCAGTGTGTGCCCATTCATAAAGCTGCATTTGAAACACGATGGGAACACACACTTCAGACAAAAAAGGAGGCGTCATACTCATAACGGCAAAGCACATCAAGCTGTCACTCAGGCCGAATGCGCCGTAGCTCCATAATGTTTGTAAAACGTGGCAATAGTTCTGCTCTTTATACTGTTAATGCATGATTGTGATTGGAAACAATCTTTAGGTTTGTTTCAAAGAATAGTCTCAGCACTAGAATAATATAAATACACTCCCGATAGAGGGAGATGCAGAGGCAGGAAGGTTGGGAAAACCTTCAAGGGCTGAGGCTTTCCGTTGTAAATAAGATCTAATGCCTGTGTTATGAATAAGATTGTAGAGGAAGAGTTGTTTCTTAAAACCAGAGATTCATGTGTCATTGCTTCTTTCAATGTGTATTTTCTTTACTTGAAATGTATATCCTATTTCCATTCCAGTTTGTTGATTGCTTTCATGTCTGCAACTTAGTGTATAACAGTTTGGAATTCGTACTTGCTATGCTCCGCCTGTTGTTTCATACATTTATCAAGTTTTCTTCTAAAGTTGTGCGGAATTCATCTTGTTGGTGCTCCGTGCGATGGGTTGTTCACTCTTGTCTTCTAACCACCCACTAAATATCTCCTAATTGCAAGATCGATGGCTATTTTTCCTCTGTCTACAATGCCATGCCATTCTTTTCCTCATGCAAATGTTCCCTACTCAGGTTTTTGACTCCATTGCCAATGGTCCCTTGCCTTGATAATCCCACCTGCATGTCAGGTCACTCTACTTTGTCCCATTTCAGGAGTCTGGTCTCCTGACCATCCCCGAGCGAATATCTTACGCAGAGTAAAATCTGAAAGACAAGCGAAATATCCCTCTCTGACTGCGCAAGGCCAAAGGTGTAGTCTAAAGTGGTTCTGTTGTTACGCCGGGAGCAGGCCCTCCCCTCAACCTTGGGGCTCAAAATCCCGGTGCTAAGCGTCGTTGCCGGGGACGAAATTGAAGATCTTCCTTGGGAAAAATGACATGGTTTTAGATATGATTGTTGATGGTTAATAATGATAAAACATAAAGAAGGTTGAGCACTTTTCACCTGGCAACTCCACTCTTGAAGGGTTCAGACTTCAGCGACTCCGTTGGTGGTATGACCCAAAAATCAAATGATTAGAAAAAAGACGGGCAGGCTCCGTCCAAAAAGTGAACCTCTTGTAAGGCTCGAAGAATGCGTGGTGGAAGGTCAAGATGCTCGAGTCTACATTTCTTCCAAGAAGCTTTGTCTCATCTTGTAGGTTTATTCTTATCCTTCCCTAAATTTATCAGAATAGTCTTCTATGGTTCAACTCATTCTGAACAGAGCTATGAATATATTCATGTTTATCCTTCTTTACGAACCGAAGGCATTGCGTCGTCTTGTACATCTGGTTTCAAACTAGATTTTTCTCCAGAGACCCACGACGTCAAAGGTCACCCCTGTGAAATTCATGAAACCTCGGTCGATAGAGTGGATATCTTGCCCCTGTGTTGAAATCGCTTGCATAAGTTCTATTTATTTCTGTTACATATCTTGACTCCACCACCCAATGGCTCTGTGTTTTGTTTCAACCAATTTTACAAACAATTTATAGTTTCACTTGTATATATTTGGCATTGTTAACATTTGGTGAGAGATCCCTCTCGGAAGAGCAGAAGGCCAGTTCTCTCTTCGAAAGTGGTTCTGCTGTTACCCGGGAGCGGGCCTTCCGCAACCTTTGGGCTCAATTCCAGTGCTAACAAAGCCATTTTCACAAACCCTTTAATCATATCTTCCAACTTGGACATTTGAAAAGTTAGGTCTTCAATTTCATCATAGGTCAAGGATGAATCCTCAAGTGGCTTGAGTGGAAGGTGATTTTTTACACTGCCTTTTGGTGTAATTTTGAACAATATAAATATATATCACAACTTGGGTTCACATAAGATAGATCCTTCTACTAAAATTTATTTAGATTCAAAATGACGTACCTTTTTCAAACCCTAATTTGCTATCTGACCTTCCATCAGAGTTAACCCTAAAAACTCAGACCCTCTAAGTTTGAAATATTAGCTTGTGGTATCCTAATATGTCCTCTTTCCAATTCCGCATGTTTTGTTGAATTTGGATGATCCAAAAAAAATTGTGCAATTTTCCCCCAACTGTTGTTTTTTGTTGCCTGTTTAGAAGAGTGAGAGTGTACGGCTTGCCACGTGTCCAATTTTTTTATATTCTTATTCTGAAATTGATACCCAGGACATTTCAGTCTATCTTATTTCTTAAGTAATAGGTCTCACTCAAATTTGAATCTTCGTGGTCTAGATATAACCATTTTTCCCATTAGGCTTGTTTTATACTAGGTTTTGGACTAGTAAAAAACCCTAACTTCCACCAAGTATAACTCTAGACTTGTAAAGGTCTGAGATCTGAAACTCATACCACATATTGTTCTAGAAATGTCCAAGAAAAAAATTTATAGGGAAAATTCCAATATGACTCGTTTTGGAAGTGTCCAAGCTCTTATACCGAATGTTATGCAACCAAGTCTTAGAAAGAGCATGGAAAGAGATGGAATAAACCAGGAAGAGTAATCCATACCTTAATCATGAAGGAAATATGTGAATAGAAAATATATTTAAAGGGAAAACCTCCTTATACAATGTACTAAGTACACAAGACATGACAAGTTGAGATGATTCAAATGAAAATGTAATCTTCTTACATATAGGAGACAAAGAGGTAATATTTTATCTTCTATTTCAGATATCATTGGATCTTTTGACTCATTTTCATGCCGACATGTCTACAGGGATATTAACAGGGAGGCGAACAAGGCCTCGAAGGAGGGTCTTCATTTGATGCTGGGCCAATAGAAGGTTTCTGAACAAGTTGATGGGGCTGCTCATGAATACTATCATAGGCCTTTCATAGAAAGGGTTGCGCAGTGAAGATATCAATTTTTTCATCTTTGGTTTGGTGGCATCTTACCTGTGTATATTTTTGGTAGTTGTTGGATCATTCTATGGGTATATGATCTCTGTATATATGTGACATGATAGCTATGAACTCTCTACTGCTATTTTTTTGAAAATTTCTCAATATGGGGCTTGAACTTGATATATCAGGATTTGATATATGTGGGTAGCAGGGACTATTTTTTGTCCCTTATTTTGATCTCTTTGTTTTGGACCTACATGGTACTTACTGAATACACAAGCCGTGTATATTAAATTGAGCACATAGATATGTGGACAAACACACAACTCACAAGATAGATCACACAATTTACTCAGTAATTGAAGAATGAAACAGTGTAAAAATGGTTGCAACTGTGAATGCTTTCATTAATAAAAAAAGGTAATTAGATAATAATTACAATGGCTAAATAGCCACAAGCAATTTGAATCCACATGAGGAAATTTGAATTGATTAGACTCTACTTGACTGTAGGTAACTAAGATCTCGTCTAAATCATTATTGGAGGACTCAATGGTTAACTAACCTTGTCTAAATCATCACCGGAGTTCGTCGGAGTTCTAAAACACAACTCAAGTGTCTAATTCAGTGTTGACTGAGGCTAATTGACTGAGGCAGGTGAGAAATGTGCCTCTCCTTCATGCAGCCATGCAAACCTAGCCCTAACCGAATGTAGAGGACTAGAACTGAATGTAACTAACTCCTAACTTAGCTTGACTAGTCACCAACTCAACTCAATTGACCTTGGTTGGTATCGACACTCCAAGTGGCTCCTAAATTGTAGGGATTGGTCTAGGAGGCTCCTAAACTAATGCATGCAAGCGAAATCAATGGCAGTAGGCCTCAATTAGTGTACCCCAAACTTTAGTAACTGAAACATGTGCCCCAATTAGGCCTAGTGGACCCAATGGTGCTAGTGACTAAAAATAGACTAGATGGACTCCTGATTTAGACATATGACCAAATTGGCCAAGGGAGGATTAATAATACTAACACCCCCCCTGAATGCTAACTTGGAGAATTTGTGGGCCCTGGTAACTAAGACCATAGGTCACCCATTACATCAAGTAAAATAAAGAAACTGCTTAATACAAGGAGCTGGGGAAAAAACCAGATGGAAACCCCCCCCCCTCCTCTATCTAAGCAGGTAGAATCAGGATTCAAGTTTGAAAAAATTGAAAATGTGTTGCTGCAATCTTCATCTTTGTGGGGTAGCGAAGCAGCATGCATGGTGTGTTGTGCACAGGTATTCTGGGGCCTGGCATGTAGACTTCTCCTTCTTCTACAAAAATGATGATGGAAGGAAGGAGGAATGTAACCTTTGTCTCTTGCTGGATGAAGAGGTGTATGATCATATCTATTCTTTTGAATGTAGTGATACTGAGCCCTTGCCATGCAGTATCTTACAGGGAGTCTATTGCATCTCTCTGAAGGAGGTAAGATTACATGGCATAGCGCAAGGGTCTTTCCTTTTTGAGTGTCAGGTGGGTTTCTAGTCATCTTCCTAGCTTCCAGATTGGAAGTAGGGACTGAATCTAGATCTGAATCACCCTGAATCTCAATATCATAAACTGATAAACATGGATCTGCAATACTAGTAGAAGCTGCAAAAGAAGTATATGAAATGATTTTACCTTCCCTTGCAAGTGGCTGCTGAGAGTGCATTGGTTCTGAATAAGGCATGAAATGAGAACTCATATGCTTTTGAGGAATGATTTGCAATTCCCTTAGCTATGATGTTCCCAGTAGAGATATTTGTGATCTCTACTGAGTCAGGACCGAAGGTCACTCACTTTGGAGAGCCAGTATGGGTCATCTGGTAGACAGATAACAGGTTTGAAGTTAGGGAGGGAACAAATAACACATCTTTGAATCTTCCATGTTCAAGCTTGATAGAGCCCTTCCCTTTTGTTTGGACTTTACTATAATTTCCCATATGAATACAAGGACCATCAAAGGACTGAAAAGAAGAGAAGGATTTTCTAGATGCAGCCATATGATTGGAAGCTCTAGAATCAATGAGGAAGACATGTGTTGATGAGCAGCTAGCCTTCATTGCATGGCCTTTCCATTGGTATTCTTCATATTCTTCTTCACAATCATCCTTCCTTGCGCTAGCAGGTGCATAAATTTTATGTTTCTTCAAAATAAGAGCCATTTCATCAAGTGTTCTTCTCATACAGGAGCTTTCTTAATGAAATCCCCTTCCACAGTAAGAGCAAAGGACCTTGCCTTTGCCATTCTTCTTGCTTCTCTTCAAACCTAAAGGCTCATTTGACTACTCTTTCTTCATGGGGGACTTATCTCTTTGATTCCCTTTATCATTCGCTCCCTTAGGTCCTCCTGCAACCAGTGCTTGATCTCTGGAAGATCGAATGATCCCCATTTGGATAAACTTATCATGCTCATAAGTGAGAGATGCAATGAAAGCATTAAGAGTGGGCATCTTCCAATTTGGAGTAGTGATCCTCATCGATTGAAAAGTTGACACAAAGAATGAGTAGTCTGCACTGAATTTTGAGAGAATGGAAAGAATGAGTTGATCATCCACCTTCTCCTCCTTCCATTGCTTCAACTCATATATCAGGTTCTTGAATTTTGTGAAAAAATCATTTAGTGTTTCAAAGTTGGATGGATTAAGAGAGAATAGTTCATTTTCTAGTTGATGGACCCTCATACCATCCTATTTATCAAATAAGGAAGCAAGCTTGTCCCAAATATCCTTAGGAGTCTTTAATCCTTGGATGTGGAATCGAAGATCTCGGGAGACTGAGGAGAATAAGTATCCATGAGCTTCATCAATCCTGTTCAAGTACTTTTCTTTGTCACGATTCAAAATTGGCACTGCCTCTGTTTCTTTTGTGAGTCTGAAGAGATTCTTGGTGCGAAGCAGTACCTCCATGTCTTCCTTCCACTGGTGATAGTTGAAGAAAGTGAGAGGATCTACTGAATGAGCCATTTTGAATGCAGTAATGAGGACTGAGGTGCTGTAGCAAATGCAGTGAGAAGAAAGGGTTGCTTGTAGTGAATGCTATGAGAAGAGTTGGTAACCTGTCACACAATCAAACATACAAAATAAGGTTGGCATTCTGCACTTTTGCAATTAACTTCACACCCAACATAGTTGATCGAGCAAGCTTGATCAACAATTTCCTAACTTGGGATATTAAGTGGTAAATTCTCTGCTTCTGGAGCAGTACTGGAAGGAGCAATTTTGCTCAAAAAAATGATCCAGCTGGAGATCTGAGGAGGAGAGGTGCCTTGTCCGCTGAGGTTCTGATACCATATTAAATTGAGCACATAGATCTGTGGACGAACACACAACTCACAAGATAGATCACACAATTTACTCAGTAATTGAAGAATGAAACAGTGCAAAAATAGCTGCAACTGTGAATGCTTTCATTAATAAAAAAAAAGGTTATTAGATAATAATTACAATGAAGTACAATGGCTAAATAGACACAAGCAATTCAAATCCACATGAGGAAATTTGAATTGATTAGACTCTATTTGACTGTAGGTAACTAAGACCTTGTCTAAATCATTATCAGAGGACTCAATGGTTAACTGACCTTGTCTAAATCATTACCAGAGTTCATCGGAGTTCTAAAACACAACTCAAGTGTCTAATTCAGTGTTGACTAAGGCTAACTCACCGAGGTATGTGAGAAATGCGCCTCTCCTGCATGCATCCATGAAAACCTAGCGCTAACTGAATGTAGAGGACTAGAACTGAATGTAACTGACTCCTAACTTAGCTTGACTAGTCACCAACTCAACTCAACTAACCTTGGTTGGTATCAGCACTCCCAATGGATCCTAAATTGTAGGGATTGGTCTAGGAGGATCCTAAACTGATGCATGCAAGTGCAATCAGTGATAGTAGGCCTCAATTAGTGTTCCCCACACTTTAGTAACTGAAACATGTGCCCCAATTAGGCCAAGTTGACCCAATGGTGCTAGTGACTAAAAATAGACTAGATGGACTCTCGATTTAGACATGACTCTTGATTTAGTCATATGACCAAATTGGACAAGGGAGGATTAATAATCCTAATAGTGTACCTACAAAATGTAATTTTGTTCTTGAAAGAAGTAATGAAATTATGCTTTTTTTTCCAAGGAAAAAAAAAAAAGGAGACAAAGAGGTACAATTACAACTAATTGACCCAATACGCCATAGCCAATATAATAATACTGATGATAATTACCACTAATAGACCTAAGATGACATAAATAATATGTAATGAGCCACAATATAGGGGGTAATGTGCTAACATTTAGGGCTTAACAAACCATTAGATAAGGGTTAAAATATTTGGGGGTTCCATTGCCTAAATGTTCCCTATGTGTAAAAAAATGAAACTATTAAGCACCCCTTCGGTTTTCTAGATTTTTCAAATACGCCTAGGATTGAGCCTTTAGATTATGTATGTAGGTACTCACTTGTTCCATTTTTTATAAATCAACCCTTATATGAGATAAAATCCCATAGGTTAGTGAGCTTGACACAACATGGCATCTAATTAGAGTAATAATTTGTGTTAGATTTGGAAAACAAGAGGTGGATGTTTGTTAAAACATACATGACACTAGTCATATTTTAACTAGCATGATATCTCATGAATATGTGCCCATTTGCGCTTGCATATTTAGGTGCATACATGATAGTGGAGATGGAGGTGGCACATCTACACTAGTTTCTTGAGTTTTAGGTAAGATCACATTGCACCATGATCAAGGTTCCCCTTTCTTATCAATTTCTAGAAAGTTTAACTCACTCTTGAGATTTATTTGGTGGTCACCTTAGACACAAATAAATCTATGATGTTCATGCATGCTAGGAGAAAAAAAAAAGTTGGCAACCCCAATTTGTTAAGTTCCATACTATTCCTCTCCCATCCATGAACTAGAGAAACTTATGGATCCCAAACAAGGTAATGATGAATGAGATCTAATTTGGTTTTTGTAATATCCCAAATATTAATATTCTACTTATATTGTGTATAATGTTGACTCGTATACTCAATCTTGTGCAAAAATACAAAATAATCATGCATGCAAAATTCCCATGCAAAAATTCCCTAAAATATAGCTGAATTAGGGCTAAGGTTTGCAGAAAGGAATTTAACACTTACCACTGATAATCAGGCATGTGGTAATCCAGAGATAATATGCATGCATCAAAATCTGAACTGATGAAGAACTGGTTCTCCCTTCCTCCAGTGTTACCGTCCAGCAGCACGAACCCCTTTCTCAACTAAATGTGACATTTTTGGTGAAGGAGTTTTCTGTTGAAGGTGGGGTTTTGTTTGGATGAAAGTCTTCCCATGTTGGAGGGAATGACTGGAGCATGTAGAGGTTTTGACCCCTATAGGAAGGCTAGCAAATTGGTTCACTGGTTTAGCTGCTCACACTTCCAGCTACACAAAACTGATGAGAACTGCCCCAGATGAGCAAAATGGAAGTTGATTATCACCCAATACCGAAGGATGAACCTGCTGATGAAGATGCTATCGATATTCAGAATATAAACTGAGATCTGGAGACCCAACGAATGCTTTGGGGTTTTTCCAACTAAAACCCCCAGCTGCACATGTGTCCCTGCAAACAATCTTCTGATGGGTTCCAGATAGTTGTATCTAGATAAATAAGATGAAGAGTGGATGGTGGACCTGAATGGCCTACCCTGAAGGAGAATAGGGTATATATCTCACTGCGAACCCTCATTAGCTGAAGACGTCGTCTTCAACCCCAACTATCATGGCTGCACGCTACACTACTACTCAAAAGATCCCAAATCAACAATAGAAATAATAGATGATCGCTTTAGTCTAATAACCCTCTTAAATAGAGTCTCATGTGCTTTTAGATTTTGCATGTCACTTTTAGGGTTTATGCTTCACTTTTGCATGCATGCAATTCTAATTTGATGTTGACTTTTAAGCCTAAAGAAATAAGGCTTCTTTTATTCAACTGATAAATTTAACACTGAATGAATGTCCTAATCTGCTTTAAGTATCAAATTTCCTCAGTGAATTCCCTCTTATGAAGTACCCTCTCAAACCTATGGGAATTAAGTAGGTTAGCGGATTTTTTTGGTGCTTAATTAGAGGGGGACATTATAGTCCTCCCCGCTTGAAATTGCTTTTCCTCAAGCAACTACAAACTAGGATGCTGCAATACCTGCTCTCCCTCCCATGTGGCATCCTCCATAGATAATTCTTTCCATTTTACCAAATACTCTCAAATCACCCTATTCCGGAGCTTCCTTTCTCGCACCTGTAGGATTCTCTCTGGAATCATTACCAACAACCCTTCATCATCTAAGGGAGGCAACTTGGTGGATGGAGCAATGTGTTTTCCTACTTTTTTCTTGAAATTGGACACATGAAATACATTATGAATCTTGCTCTCCTCTAGGGAGTTCTAGTTCATAATCCACCTCTCCAACCTTTTGAACTACCTTGTAAGGACCATAGAAGCGAGGTTTTAGTTTTTTTGCTCCTTTTTTCTTGAGGGAAGATTTCCTGTAGGGTTGTAGCCGTAAATATACCAAATCTCCTACCTCAAGAGTCCTCTCAATCCTGTGTCTGTCTGTGTATAGCTTCTGTTGATTCTGTGCTTCAAGTAAGTTCTCCCTCAGGACCTTAAGAATATCCTGACTGTCCTATACCCGATCTTTTGCCTTGGGTTCTCTGTTGTCTCCAAAAGCTAAATCCGTGAACTTCAGTGCCTCATAGCCATATAGTGCGTTAAAAGGTGTCATCCTGATAGAAATATGGCAGGTATTATTGTAGCANCGATCTTTTGCCTTGGGTTCTCTGTTGTCTCCAAAAGCTAAATCCGTGAACTTCAGTGCCTCATAGCCATATAGTGCGTTAAAAGGTGTCATCCTGATAGAAATATGGCAGGGATTATTGTAGCAATGCTCCGCTAAGTGTAGCCATTTAATCCATGCATGTCCTCTATTGGTATGCTACATAATTGCACAGATACCCTTCAACCCATTTGTTGACAATCTCTGTCTTCCTGTCGCTTTGCGGATGATAACTTGTTCTTGTAGCGAGTTCGGTCCCTGCCAACCTGAATAGCTCCTGCGAGAAATCATCGATGAATTTACTATCATGATCACTGATAATGGTTTTGGGTAGCCCATGTAGCATGAAAACCTCTCTGAAAAATAAATCGGCTGCCTGTGCTGCTGAATAATCAGAAGAGATAGCAAAGAAGTGAGCAAATTTGGTCTACCGATCTACCACTACATATAAGTAGTCTCGCACTTGTGCCTTGGGTAACCATGTAATGAAGGCCATTGAGATACTTTCCCACTTCTGCTCTGGTATAGGTAATGGCTGAAGTAACCCTGCTAGATGAGTGTGTTCGATCTTTTTCTGTTGGAAGATCCTGCATTCTCGAATGTGCTGCATTACTTCCCCTTTGAGGACCTTCCATGAGAACCTCTCTAGTATCTTCCTGTAGGTTTTCAAGAAACCCCGATTCCCTGATAACGACAAGTCATGTGATTCCTATATGATCTTCCTTTTTGAAGTTGATTAAGGGACAAGGTATATCCTACCCTTGTAATAGATGATATCATCAATAATTATGTACATGTCATCCTCGATATTTCCATCCAAAAAATCACAAGCAAATTTGTTTTTGGAGTACTCCACTAAGAGAAGAGACCTCCAATATGTGGATATACTCATGAGAGATAATGAAGCTAGTCGTCTGGATAAGGCATCAACTGCTACATTGTTCTTACCCTTCACATACTCTATCTTGAAATCATAAGCCTGCACCTTGTTGACCCATTTCTGTTGGCACTCATTTAACTCCTACAACTCCAAGAAGTACTTGAGGCTATTATGATCTGTCTTGATTTTGAATTTGCTTCCCACCAAGTACTGCCTGAATTTAGTGAGGGCATGTAATATGGCTAACATATCTTTGTTATTTATGGAGTAGTGGCACTCATAGTCCTTCAATTTCCGGCTTTCAAATGCAATCAGGTGATGGTTTTGCATCAGTACGGCTCCTATCCCTTCTCCTGAAGCATCACATTCCACTATGAATGGTTGTGAGAAATATGGTAGGGCCAAAACTGGGCAAGAACTCATGATGGTTTTCATTTCCTCAAAGGTATGTTGTGCCAATTCTACCCATGTGAATGCCCCTTTCTTGGTGAGGTTGGTGAGTGGTGCGGAAAATTGAGAGAATCCCTTAACGTACCTCCTGTAGTAGGTGCAAAGGCCTAAGAAGCCCTTTAGTTTAGTAACTGTCTTCAGCGTTGGCCAATCCCAGATAGCTCTAATCTTCTCCATATGAACCTGTACCCCTTTTGCACTGATTATGTGTCCTAGATACAACATGTCTTTCATGCCAAATTCATACTTAGACATATTCGCGTAAAGTGAGTGCTCTTCCAGAATTCTCAATACCTCGTCTAAGTGTTTCAGATGTTCCTCCCAAGTCTTGTTGTAAATTAAAATATCATAAAAGAACACTAGCAAATAATTTCGTAACTGACCCTGAAAGTGTGGCTCATGCACGATTGGAAGGTGGCTAGAGTATTGGTGAGTCCAAAAGGCATGACCAAGAACTCATAGTGTCCACAGTGGCAACGAAAAGCTGTCTTGGGAATGTCTTGATCCCTTACTCGAATCTGATGGTACCTTGATCGGAGATCGATTTTTGAAAAGTATTTGGCACCTCGTAGCTCATCCATTAGTTCATCAATCCTGGGGATGGGATACCTATTTTTGATGGTCTTCTTGTTGAGGGCTCTGTAATAAATACACATTCGCAATGTGCCATCCTTATTTTTAACTAAGACCACTGATGATACAAAGGGGAAAGAACTCGACCGAATATATCCTAGTTCTAGCAGTTCCTTGATCGTCTTCTCAATCTCATCGTTGTATATTTTGGTATGCCTGTATGGAGTGGTGATGACTGCTTGAGTCTCCTCCTCCAACTGAATGATATGCTAAAATACCTTGTCTGGTGGTCTACCTACTGGAAGATCCTGGAATACCTTCTCATGCTTCTGTAATAATGCATGAATATCCGCTAGGTGTTAGGTGTTGTTCTCTAGAGGTTTCCTAAAGGTGACCAAGCACTCTGTTGACCATTCTATGTCACCCTTCTTGAGCACAACCTCCATTCTCTGTGAAGAGATTGGTTTTGGGCGATAAGTGTTCATGCCCCTCAAAACTACCTATTTCCCATCCGGTCCTTGGAATTCCATTGCCCTATAATATGTACTATATTTTCCTATTGAATAAAGCCATTAATGGACACCTAATACTACATTTGTATCGACCACATTCACTACGTAAAATGAGTCTTTCATATGGTAGTTTCTTGATGTGACATTCAGTTTAGGAATCCAATAATTGCACTTCATGCTAGTGTTTCCTACTACTGCTACAGTAAATCCCTCAAACTTCTCTGTCAGAATACCCCTCTTAGACACCCATGTTGCATCAATGAAATTGTGGGTTGCACCCCCATCAATCAATACTCCTACTCTGTGGCCCTGTACTACTCCTCTGACCCTGAGAGTATGAAATCTAGGTACCTCAAATAATGTTGCAATAACTCCCTCTGGTGTATCCCCTTGGAGTGACTCCTCCTTTGTTGCCCATAATTCCTATGTTGTTTCCTACTTGTAGTCCTCCCCTTCACTGTCTGAATATACCTCTATGCAGTGGTATTTGGCCTTTCCTGAGCACCTGTGTCCTGGAACCCACGGTTCCTGACAACTAAAACACAATTTCTCCCGTCTCAAGTCTTTCCTTGTGTCATCGTCTAACCAAGTTTTCTTCGGTATTTCCTACTGGAAAGGCTTCCTATCTTTGTCTCTAACTGGAAAGTTGGTCTTGAGTGGAAACCTGTTCTTCAGAACTGAGTCTTGGAGATCTCTGCCTCTGTTGATTGAATCCTGTAGAGTGGAGGGTTTGTAAGCTTTCACCCACCCCCGTAGTGGTTCTTTCAAGGACTCAGTAAACAACATAATCATCCTGTTCTCCGACATATATGTCACCATAACAACTACCCTCTGGAACTCAGAGATGAAATCCTCGACACTACCTGTCTGCTTGAGTTGAGCCAACTCTCTAAAGTGTATCTCTAGGTCCTTCCTGTCAAACCGCTCCATGAGATTCTGTGTGAACTCACTGTAGGAACTAATGGTGTTGTGACCCAATATCACTAGTCCATGGTACCACCATTCATGAACTTCTCCGTCTAGGTGTAGTGTAGCCAATTTCATGGCATCTATCTCTATCATGGGGTTAAGTCAGAAATAAGTATCCAACTTCTGAACCCATATTCTCACTGAACCTCCGTGAGCCCCATCAAATTTTGGGATGGTCAATCTACCCAAGGTTTCCTGCAACTCATAGTTCTGATTGAACCCTCTGTTGAAATTCTTGGGTCGATTCCTACTCTTCATGTTGCAGAATTTTGAGAAAGACATGGCTGCATGAAACTCATCCCCCAAATCCCTGTATTCTTGTAAATATGCTCCAAATGGTTCACTAGGTTCTACTGGCATGACTGGTCCTTCTACAACATCTGCTAGGAAGTGAGGCATAGTAGGCTTGTTGGAAGGTCTATTATATATGTGGGGTGTGTTTTGCATATTGGTGTATGCATGCTTCCCACTATTGCTTGTAGACCCTCTATCTACTGGTGAGAGAGGTACACTGCTATGTCCTGGTTTTGGTTTCGTTTCCAACCTGTTTATTGCATGCAATACTTCCTTTTTCCCTTTGGCTAGATCATGCAATGCGTTCACCAAGCTATGAAAATCCATCCTGTCTTCATCCTCTCCTATTCTTTTCCCTCTGTCAGAGTGTGGGTCCATGTCTTAGTTGGTATCTTGTAGCTGGATATCCTCAAATTCCTCCATGTACCTACCCTTCCTTCTCCTATAGGTTACAAAAGTGTCCTCTTCTGTTTTCATTTACTTCTCATGTTCAATCCCACAGCTGGAAAGGAACATGCTCTGATATCACTGTAATATCCAAAATACTGATATTCTACTGATGCTATGTAAAATGTTGACTCGTATACTCAATCTTGTGCAAAAATACGAAATAATCATGCATGCAAAAATGCCCTAAAATATAGCTGAATTAGGACTAGGGTTTGTAGAAAGGAATTTAACACTTACCACTGATAATCAGGCACGTGGTACTCCAGAGATAATACGCATACATCAAAAGATGAACTGATCAAGAACTGGTGCTCCCTTCCTCCGGTGTTACCGCCTAGCAGCACGAACCCCTTTCTCAGGTAAATGTGACATTTTTGGTGAAGGAGTTGTCTGATGAAGGTGAGATTTTACCGGTATGAAGGTCTTCCCGTGCCGGAGGGAATGACTGGATCATGCATAGGTTCTGACCCCTCTAGGAAGGTTAGCGAATTGGTTCACTGGTTTAGCTGCTTATGCCCCCAGCTACACGAAACTGATGAGAACTGCTCCAGATGAGCAAACTAGAAGTTGATGATCACCCAATACCGAAGGATGATCCTGTTGATGAAGATGCTACCAATATTCAAAAGATAAACTGAGATTCGGAGACCCAACAAGTGCTAAAACCCCCAGTTGCACACGTGTCTCCGCAAACAATCTTCTGATGGGTGCCAAATAGTTGTATATGGATAAATAAGATGAAGAGCTAATGGTGGATCTGAATGTCCTACCCTGAAGGAGACTAGGGCAGATATCTCACTGTCGAGCCCTCATTAGCTGAAGACGTCGTCTTCAACCCCAACTATCGTGGTTGCACATTGTGCTGCTACTCAAAAGATCCCAAACCAACAATAACAATAATAGATGATCTCTATAGTCCAATAACCCTCTTAAATAGAGTCCCATGTGCTTTTAGGGTTTGCATTTCACTTTTAGGGTTTATGCATCACATTTGCATGCATGCAATTCTAGTTTGATGTTGACTTTTAAGCCTAAAGAAATAAGGCTTCTTTTATTCGACTCACGACTTTAACACTGAATGAATGTCCTGATTTGCTCTAAGTATGAAATGTGCCCAGTCAATTCCCTCTTATGCAGTACCTGCTTGAACCTATGGGAATTAAGTAGGTTAGCAGGTGTTTTGGGTGGTTAATTAAGGAGGGACATTACAGTTTTTCTAGAGCTTGCAGCAAATGAATGGGGGCTAAACCCCAATGTTGAAGATTATCCTCCTAATGCTTGTACTATCTTGACAATTGCTTTATATGTCTCTCTAAGTTGTCCCGATCTTTTTGTTGGCTTACCTGATGCTACTTTTAGTACAAATTTATTTTAAGCCTAACATCAAATCATTCTTAATATCATCATATGTTTAGTAAATATTACTATTGTTCTTGTGACATCTCTCTCTCTCTCTCTCTCTCTCTCTATATATATATATATATAATACCCTCTCCTTGAATTGCTTTTCCAAAAAAAACAAGCAACTAGAGTATTGAATGTTCAAGATTCACATACTTGACATTCTATTTCTTAATTTTGTTTATATATAGAAGGATTTGTAAGGTCTGCTTCTTCAATAGTTAACTCTCATTGTTCCATGGGTCACAAAATCGGAACTAGCTTATATGGCTGACGCTTTCATCCTTTTTGGAGATGCTTTGAATTAGAGGAAAGAGGCCTCATGGACCAAGCATTTACTCATCCCTTTCTCCTTGGTCTTCCTTCTTTATCCTGAAACGGGCTTGAGAATTGCCCGTTCACTGAGAGTTATACATTTTAACAAATTGCCCAAGCAGAACAATTCAAAAACAAATCAGAATATAGGGGATCCAAACATTTTCACTAATGATGCTATCCTTTTCCATAACCCTGCAATTTAGGCCAACCCCTTTATTTTCCATGCTATCAACCTGATGATTCTGTCCTCTCAAAACGTGCAAGAAAGTAATGTTTTTAAATTCTTTGACTAAACAGAGCAGCATATTATGCATCTTGGTGGAAGGATGTTTCCAATTTTTGTAATTTTTCCTTGCTTCCCTGATGACAATTAGAGAGTCTCCGATGACATTCATTTCCTCTATCCCCATTTCACTAACAAACTCCAAGCCTTTAATTAATGCATACCATTCCGCTCCATTGTTTGTTTCCCTTCCTGTACCCCATGCATACTCTTGTTGCTTGATCTCTTTGTGATCAAATATTACTCCACCTACACCAACAACACCTGGGTTTCCTTTGGAAGCACCATCAAAGAACAATGAACTAATTCCTGAATGATTCCTCCACTTATTCAAATCCTCTATGCTCATCCTGTTCTGCCAGTATGGGAGGCCCGACTTCAATTTTGAATTGCTTCTAGGGGAGGAATTATGAAGAATGTTATCCGACCAAGCTCTTTCTTCTACCGTTAGAGGTTCGTTTATTAAGTTTTTCATTCCTCTTGTGGCTAGAGTGTCCACCCATAAGTTCTTTGCTGTGGCAGAGACTTTTTTAAAGCATGCTTCTTTCCCTTCAATTATCTCCTTGTTCCTTGCATTCAATATTTTCCAGCAAACAAACCTCAGGAGAGCATCCCAAGCTCTGGCAAAGTCTTGATTTTTATTTAATGAACCTTGGTAGTAATCCTTCCAACTGATTAAAAAAAAAAAAAAAAAAAAATCATACCAGTTTGTTGGCAACATGATATTCATTTTAAGATCTTTTAACATCTCACTCCAGACTTCTTGCGTGAATTTACAATCTGTGAATACATGAATTAAGCTTTCCTCTCCCTCTTTGCACAAGATGCCTCGGAGCAAGCCTACAATACCTCTTTTTCTAAGGTTTTCTGTTGTCAAAGCTTTTTGGTGATCCAAGATCCAGAAAAAGAAATTTACCTTCGACAATCCACCACTGTTCCAGATTTTGTTCCACTTGTAATTTTTTATAATTCTGTTTTTCTTTTTGTAGACCACGCAATAGCATTCTTTTCTAGTATATTCGCCAGACTTCCCCCATCCTTGTCTGTCAGCATCATTTAAATGCATTGGAGCCCGTCTATGCAGAAGTGAAAGAAGAGTTTTGAAATTTGCATGTAGATGCATTGGAATCTCCATGAATTTGCAGCCAATCCACCTGCCAGATGTCATCCAGGCTGAAAGATCATACAACATTCTAAAATTGTTGTGCTCACACCATATTTTCAAATCGCTAAGCTCTTGGAAATTGTCTGCTGGCGAATTTGGCCCGATTTTATCATACCATATTCAATTTTTTTTACCATTCCCAGCTATCCAATACAGATTGTCTTTTATTAAAGAGTTTGTCTTCTTGTAGAGCTCCCATACTAGCGATCTGCCTTTGCTTGAGTTCAGCCTGTCCACGCATCTGCATCTCTTCCCTACCATGTATTTCTTATGCAAGGCCGATTTCCACCAAGCTTATTCTCCAGTGTAGATATGCCATAAGATTTTTGCCCCAAGAGCTTGATTCATATCATGAGGATCTCTGACACCTAAACCATCGAATTGTTTTGGGTTGCACACCACATCCCAGGAGATCAAGTTAAATTTTTTGTTGCTGGATGCCTTTCCTCCCTGCCACAGGAAATTCTGCATCACTCCATTGATTTCCTGAATGATACTCTAAGGAGCTAGTGAAATGGAGCATAAATAGATCGGTTGAGCAGAAAGAACAGCTCTGATAAGTACAATCTTTCTTGCTGGGTTGAGCCATTGGATCCCCAGGCATTGATTTTTCTTTTGATTTTCTCTATCAGTCCACGCCAGTTAGCCTTATTTTTTTTCCCTTGAAAATGGGGACGCCTAGATAGTTGAAAGAGTTCCAGGATGTAGTCCCTTTGAAGCCAAGGATTCACGCGATCATTTTCATGACACCAGGTGTGCAGTTCTAGCCATATATTTTGGATTTGTTGACATTAAGCTTGCCATCCGTGGCATTTAGAAAGGTGGATATCACATTTTGAACCTTTTTGCAATGATTGTGGATGCGCCTCCAAGTAGGATTGTATCATCAACGAATTGTGCATTATTTTCCGCTCTAACCCTCCTTGTAATTTTTATTCCCTTGAGCTCCCCCATCTCTTGTTGTTGCTACAAATTCCTACTTAGAGAATCAACTACCATCAAATAGAGATATGGAGATAACGAGCAACCTTGTCTAATTCCCCTGGTGACTTGAAAGAACTTGGTTTGTTTGCCATTTACCAGCGGGGCAATCCATGGACTGTTGATGCATGCCTTGATCCATCTTATGAACCTTGGGGAGAATCCAAACTTTGACATGCTTTCAAATAAAAAAAATGATTTACTCAGTAAAAGGCATTTGTCATCTCAAGTTTGAGAACCATACCTTGCTGCTTTTTCTCCATGCTGGTATGGATTGCTTCCTGCACTATAATAATATTATCAAGGATTTAACGCCCAACAATAAACCCTCCCTGAGTATCCGAAATCATCCTTCCCATTACTTTCTTCAGTCTTGTGGCTAAGATTTTTGAGAGGATTTTGTAAGAGGTATTCCAAAGGGAAATAGGCCTAAATCGATCTATTGTGATGGGTTTTCTTTCTTTCTTTTGGAATTAGCGTGAGAAATGAAGAATTGGTGGCTCCACCAACCTTGTCCTTTCTTCTCGTCCAATTAAGCATATTTTTCAAAACTCCCTTCATGAAATCCCAGGAAACGCTATAGAAATTGGTGGTGAACCCATCTGGCCCGGGAGCCTTATCATCTTTTAGAGACCAAACGGTTGCCTTTATCTCAGATTCCATAATGGGGTTTGTCAAGTCCTTCTCATCCTGCTCCGTGAGGAGGGTATTCCTGAGAGGAGATCGACTTGTGCAAGTGGATCAGTCGCTTCCTTATCCCTGTATAGGTCTCTGAAATGTTGGAAAACATTTGATCTCATCCTGCTCTACCATCCTCTAGCCATCACTGTCCTTAAGTTCTTTGATCATGTTAAAATAGAGTCTTGCCTTTGTTTGCTTATGAAAGTAAGTTGTGTTTCTGTCCCCTCCTTTTAGCCAAAGATGTATGGACTTTACCCTCAGATCCTCTTCCTCTCCTTTGGATGCTTTTAGAATCTTTAAACTTATATCTTTTTCTTGACTTATTAGAAAAGGGGTGAATTCTTCCCTTTCCATCCTGGAGTGAAGAGTTGAAAGTTTAGCTTGAAGCTAACTTTTCTTGCTATTAGTGCTTGCGTAGTCTAATTTTACCCATGCTTTTAGATCACTTCGAACTCTTCTTAGCTTACTTTCCCAGATGAAGCTAGGAGAGCCCAAGATGTCCGCTCTCCAAGCATTGCTTATAATGGTCATTGCTTTTTCCTCTTGCGGCCAAGAAGCATTGAATCAAAATGGGATGGGGCCGAGATTTATAGAGGATGCTAACACCCAGGAGATTGGTTTGTGATCCGATACAGTAGATGGCAAAGCAAAAGAAGTAGGAATAAGGTCTCTAAGAAGGAATGTGACACTTACTAGGAAGCGGTCACGTCTGGTCGTGATGTATCTTGCCCCCACCCTTCTGTTGTTCCACATGTATTTCCCATTTTTTAATGGCATGTCAAGCAGATCTAGCTCTGAGATAAGGTATTCCAAGTTTTCCCTGTAAGGATCACGAACACCGGAACCTTCTCTTTTTTTAGCCTGCGCTATAGCTGCATTGAAATCACCGGCTATAATGATTTCCTTTCCTTCCATTTCCTCTTTTAGGGCAGCTAAACTATTCTAGAAGTTTTTCTTGTCTCTGCAATGAGTTGGTCCATACACATTGCACAGATAATTAATATTTGTATCATCCTTTTCCTTGAATTCCAAAAGAATCCAATGTTGATTCTCCTTTATGGTTTTGATCTCGTATTTGCTTGCAAAAAAGGTTGCTATTCCTCCTTAGGCCCCTCTGGAGCTGATAGAAAAACCCTAGCTGTTTGCCCAAAAGTGTTGTGAAAGCGCCAGAACCTCCACGTCACTCATTTTTGTCTCCTGGAGAAGCAAAATGTCTGTCATTTCAGACTTAATAATGTTTCTTATGGCTTCCACTTTGTTTTCTCCGCCCAGTCCTCTGCAATTCCAAGAGACAGCTTTCATTATTTCTTATTTGATTGAGGCCCTACTTTAGGCCTTCCATCCACTTTCCTTGAGCTTTTGTGGTTTTACAGGAGCTTTATCTCTTCAATGCTCCTCTGCTTTCCGAGTTCTATTTCTCTCTACACTTCTTGTTCTCTATGATACCTTTGATATTTTCTTCCTTTGGTGTTAGGTGCAACTTCGAGAATCTCTTGTGACCCATTTGAGGATCAGTTAGGAGATCGCGCAAAGGCAATAACTTTGCTTTGTTTTACCCTTTCTGCCCAAGATCCTCCATGCAATGGACAGTCGACCACCTCTGTTCTAGGATTTCATACCTGGGAGATTTTGGAGGTATGCATCTTCCTACCAAGGTCTTGTGTTGATTAGATCTGCCTTCATCGTTGTTTTCTCCATTCACTATAATTTCCCCCTCCTCCACAGTCAAAGGATTAAACTGATAACTTGTAATGGCCTTGTTTTCTCCTTGTTCTGCTGCTTTTTCTTTTTCTTCATGTTGATCTTTTGTCTCATGGGTGGCCATAGTCGATTTCCTTCCCTTTTTCGCCTATTGCCACCCTTCTTCATGAATTTTCTCCAAGTTTTCCTAAACCACTTTAGGGAAATTTTTGACAAAATGCCCATACTCGTGACATTTCCTGCATTTGAACGACAACTGTTCATAGTCCACTTTTTTAGCATGTTCCAATCCGTCTATGCAGAGACTTACAATTTCCAGTAACCCCTTCTCTAGGTCTACCTCTACACAGATCCGTGCATAGGAAAATAGAGGGCCCTTCGGTTCTGCCTTGTCTATGTATTTGCTGAGATAGTTAGCTATTGCCTACATCATTTCATCATTCCAGCAGTGCAATGAGAGATGTGGGAGGCGAACCCATACTAGGACTGCTCAGGGTACATCCCTTTATGGGTCAAATGATAGACTCCACCGGTTTAAGTACAACCCCCGAGGGCCCATGAACTACGGTCCACTTCTGAATATCAGGTCGTTGTCTTCTTTGTTATCAAACAAAAATGTGAAAAATCCTTTTCCATAGAAGCAATGTTGTAGACCCCCGAAGATCAGAGTCATCCAGGTTTTTTCACCCAGCTATCCATTGTTTTTGGTGATGGCCATATGCCAGTGAAATGTCCAATCAACCCACGCTCGCTCAGTGCAAGAGCTTTCATCCTTGAAGCTGCCAACAAGATCTGAATCTTAGGAGCATTTGCCCTTTTTACAAACCCATCTCCTTCTTCTGTTGCAGACGACGACAACGAGGGCATGGAGTCTACTAGGGCCCTAAATGCCGCATCCAAAGCCTTCCTTCGATCCTCTGGGCTAGGATCCGGAGAAGCCACCCTCGGGCCTGATCAGGTCTAGATCATCCAGTCTAACAAAGACGATTCTCTAATATTCCTCTGCATGTAGATCTGTAGAGAGGTTCGTTCTACCACAAGTATGCTTTTTGGTTCAACTCACCAACCAACAAAGTCAAATGCCAGGACACAGGCTAAATCATATCGTATTAGGCTATGCTAGGCGATCATGCAGATCGCAGGCTACCAAGCAGGTTCGGCCGCTCTCGCTCCTCCTTTGCACTATGGCATTCCAAATATAATTCTATATTTTACTTATAAAAAAATTAGCAAGTAAAATCATCATAATTTAAAAAAAAATAAAAAAAAACTTTACATCATAATTTTTTTTTATTAACTTATTAACTCACTCCTAAGCATTTGACCCATTATAATTAAACTTAAAAAACCTTCACATCACCCCAATAATTTTTTTTTTCATAAACCTATTAACTCAATCCTAAGCATTTAATCAATTTTAATTAAACTAAAATAAAAAATGAAACTAACTAACAAACAACAACCACCGCCTAAAAAAATTATAAAAGTATTAACTTTTAATCAATTTTAATTAAACTAAAATGAAAAATGAAACCGCCAATGCCAATTACCAAAATCCAGACATGACTCGCAGAACAAGAAGCACTCATGGATAAGAGTGATGCATTAACCTGGCTTGTCCCTCAGCGGTTTAAATTATATTATATTTTTTATTATTTGCATTAAACTTCATAAATTATCAAGTTGCCTTGCCACCCCCACTCTTCCAAACCCATCAACTTCCCATGCCACGCACACGGGTGCATTAATTATTGCAAGAGAAGCTCCACAACTGATAACGATGGTAACTACTAAATCCAATGATTAATCCAAGCGCATTTGATGAACTATCTTGGCAGCTCTGCTTTGTGCTTGAAGAACGCTCGCAAATCTCGCAGTTCCTTTCTCTGAAAATCAATACGCGGTGCAACATTACTGCAATATTAAATTAGAATTTTGAAAAGAGAGTGTGCATAGATTAGCCTCAGACACAGCGCCATCCCCAGCCTCCATTATCAAATGATTTTGGAGCAAAATGCATACAGAAGTCATGACATGCAGAGCCTGCGTTGAAAAATGCATTGCATCATCTCACAGGCCTTTAGAGTGGGGACTCTCATCTTTTTTTAAAATCATGGAGCCCAACTCCTCCTCCCGTTTGGTGGGTAAAATATTATATTCCTTTTCGTTGATTTTAACTTCGCTGAATGATGATACTTCATTTCCCTTTCACTGTTAGCTGATAAATTATCAACAATCCTTGTATGTCTGAATAGTGCATTCTTTAAGGAAATATAGTTGGTCTAAACATAATTCAGCTTTTTGCAGAATTTTAAAACCTTGCATTCAATCTGCAAAAGATAAAAATCGGGGTTTGTCCATATACAACTCAGATTTTATTTTAACAGTTTCCATGTAAAAACTTGGATGGGTTCTTGAATGGTCCCATGTACATGGGGTTATGTTCTTGTTCAATTAATTGTTCTTTTACCGTTATTTGTTCATTACAGGAGATACCCACTGATATTGTGAAGAGAATGCACCAGGGGGTCTGTAAAGATGCAATTTTACAAGGGCCAAGTGGGCACCTGTGGCATGTGAATCTGTGCTGTGCTGACACGCTGGCATTTTTCACAGACGGTTGGGAAAATTTTGTTTCTGACCAATCTATTGAAGCTGATGATATTCTGGTTTTTAGACATGTCCATGATGTACATTTTTCTGTGCAAGTCTTTGGGCCAAGTGGTTGTGAGAAACATAATTCCTTTTTTTTTCAAAATTACACCTCATGTTGTTTCAGAGAAGGGAACTTAAATCCCTCCAGAATTTGCAACAAAAAGAGGTGTGAACACAGGCAGAATTTTACAACAGCCTATATTCCTTGCTTGCTTGATATTAAGTCAAATAGAAATGGAGACATTGAAGTAAAAGGTTTGAAGAGGGATCAGAATGAAACTGCTTCGGATTGCAGAGTGGAGCTCATCAATTCTTCTGAGATAAATGCCACAGACATAATCATGCTTCCCACGGAAGAGCAATGCATATGTAAAAATGAACCTAGCTTGTATGAAGAAAACCACCCAACATTAAGTGCATATAGGGAGGAGCCAGCACCTGTAGGGGAAGAGAAAATTTCGCTGCCACATCTCACTCTAAGAGATAAACAAATATTTTCAAGCCGAAAGTAACAATGATATCTTCTGTTGTGTGGCATTGTTTATCTGATATGTATTTGTATTTCTTCTGCTGAGATTCTCGAAGGTACTAAGTCTTCCAAGTCTAAATCATCGAGGAAGTTGCCAGAATTTACAGTAGTTCTACGGAAATCAGCGGTTACCACGGGTTACAGGATTGTAAGTTGCACTCCAACCCTCTTCATCCTGCAGAATATGGGTAACACTCCAATGAAAGGACTCTAGTTTTTTCACATCATGCTTCCAGAAAGAATAATTAAAAGGACAGATGCAATTATTTAATTAAGTTATAGACACCTTACATTGATCAGTTCATATTTAGTAGCCAATGGAAACCTTCGAGATTGTTTTGGAGCTATTCTGTAACCAAATATGATTGCTTCTTGATGGAATAGAGTGTTCTGCTTTTTCGTGTTTTGTGCCAGTATGGTGAAGAAATCCAAGAGAGTTTAACTATTTGACAAGATTCTTCTATCTTTATCTCAAAATGTATGGGTCCTTTGGTTAATTCAAAAGTTATTAGCCTTTGAAGGTACACTCATGCATGCATTCATTTCCTAAAATGTATCTACAGTTCTTTATCAAGCAAACATAGGTTTCATTGCGTTTGGAGCCTCTTTGCAACGTTGGCATACTTTATTACGGCCAGATCATTATGTGGAATGCATAGGTCCCCAAGGCCTATCTGCTCTATCGTTAGAGAAATTGTAGCTCATAGTTTTTTGAATCAAGTTAGTTCTCTCTAACATCATCTTTTTTTTGGAACAAATGATACCTTTATTATCTAGTGGATCCTGGACAAGCAATGTTTTATCGTTTAGGAGACTTTATCCACAGAAATATCTACATTTCATGGAATTAGCATCCATAAGAGGCAAACTGATATTTGAAATTTTCATTGTTGATGAAAATGAATTCTATCTCAAGGACTTCCTTAGATGCTTAGTGTTGGGTTAGCTTAAAATTGCTCGGTTCTAGCTCAGCTGTCTCAGTTTTCATCTTTCCTGCCTCACTGCTGAATCTTTTGTGAAAATGGCGTATTTCACAAGTTTCAAAGCTATTGGGATATCATTTAGCTTCATATAGGTCTCTACATAATAGCTAACATCTCCACCTTCCCTACTAAGTTTGTATGTACTAATTTAGGGTTGTGTCCAGTTTTAATGTCTACCCATTCCATTTTGAGTCCTTTTGCTACATTGAAGTTGAAATATTATTCGAGGTATGCTCTTTAGCTTCTTTGAATGATTGAATGAATTTTCCATTTTGATCTTTCATGTTTCTTCTCTAGTCTATTCTCACTATGCCACTTTTCTTTGCTCCATCGAAACTCCAAGAATATTGATCTCCACATAGAAGCTCTCCAATATTTAGCCAAAGGGAGTCACAAATTGCTAATTCCTTTGCCATTTAAATTCTAAAGCATATCCAAAACATTTCCAAAGAGAGCGTTTCGTTTCTAAAATTATTGTTCCTGTAAAACAAGATTTCTCTATAAAGAGTTATCGATCATTGTTTCAATAGTCAATTGTAGCAATCTGAACTTTGAAGTTTGAAGTATCACACATGGTTGAGAATTCTTGGTCAAGAAATTGAGGAGATTCACAATGATCCATTCACTGCTTGGCCGCCTAGTAGCCCCAACAACAATAACTTTTATACTTGTTCATGAAGTCCCTACTTCTGAACATGCACATAAGAATTTTCATCTTAGATTTGCACAACAGGTAGATGGACAATATCTCAAATCTTTGAAGCTTGTTCTTAGTTGGGTTTCTAACTACTAGGAGTTTTCTATGCAGCATATACCAAGCAAGGAATTGGGATTTAAACCCTTTGGTGACTTTTACAGAATGTTTCATTTGCTTTGGCATTGCTCAGAATGGAAAGATATTGTTTGTCAGCTTTGAACATTATTTCCATAAGAGTTGATATAGTAACTTTTAGAACAATGCATTAGACAAACACTAGGTAGGCACGTTTGGAACCCCTTCCCCCCAAAAAAGAAGAGAAAAGGAAGGATAGAACAAGAAAAGTTGTAAAACAATACAAAACAACAAAATTTAGGCAAGAAACAACCTGTAAAATAGATAGAGGAGACATGACTACCCACCTAAAATGACATTAGTAGTAGTTGAAGCAAGAGTTAGAAGGTCCAACTCTATATATCTGAAAAAGCTTGAATACCACCAAGCATGCTCAAATACAACAAGTGTATGGGTTTATGGATACCCAACATAGATGCAACCTAAGAGAGAAAATAGTAGAAGGAAGCTCAAAGATAATATGAAAGTGGAATTATAAATACCCAACTCCTCATAAAGAGTGCTTGTGGCCAAAGTATAGAATATAGATAAGTGAAATACAAGTGAGAGTTGTTGTGGGGATAACCAACTTGAAAAGGTGGTTGATCATAATCAAAATAAAGAAGTGAGTGAGCGATGAGCACCCATCTCGATATAAGGTTGATCTTAATGCTTAACAAATCCCCCGAAGATGGACCCAAGTCTAGGAAGAGAAAGAATTGGATAGCACCTCCCCTTTGTAATGATGAATGCGATCCTTCTAAAGATAGATGCTCCTCAAAATGCCATAATACCAATACCAACATGGTTCCATAAATGGGAAAAGGAGGTTTCTAGCTAAGATATAAAAGGAGCCATTGAAGTGTGTTGCATGTAGGATGTCTCATAAGGACAAATATCATAGTGTGAAGGATAGAGATCCATACAACCAACTTGATCCAATGAATTAAGCTAAGAATCTTCCATAGTATCATCAATAGATTAGAGTGGGGAAGATCTGGCAAATATATCAAATGAGGTGAAAGGGGTATCGCTTTGCAAACAAATGACCACATGGTTAGTAGAGTCATTATGAATCACTACTAGAAGTTGAGGAGAAGGCCTCAAATCACAAATGCAATATCCAATATAAAATAATCATCTTTTGATTTGGTACAACTTGATCTACAAAGTACACTGCCATATATGTGTTTAGGTAACAATCTAGTTATCAAAATAAAGCCTCCTTGAAGATGTCAAGATAACTCAATAAAATGTTCAAGAAAGGTTTTGAAAACCTACAATAGAGATGATCTAGAAACCCTAGTTTTTCATCCCTCGAGCCAAATGCCTCTAGTCTATAGTGTATTAGATCAACTAAATAGTCTAAAAATTCCTATCGCCAAGCAATCTTATAGATATAATACGAGAGGTGGACCCTCCCAAGAGACCCTAAAAATAATTTGTCTCTCAGTTTTGAAATGATAATGGCACCAATAAAGGTCTTTAGAAAATACCCTAAAGCTATGTTGCGTGGGAGCGCCCCCCACCCTCTCGCTCCCGCTCCTGAAGCTCTCTCCCAAAATGCTCCCATTTTTGAGAGCACGATCCCAAGGCGCTCCCAACGCGCACCCTTCCTTTCCTATACTAAAAAAGCTCCTATACTAGGTTGATCATTTGATGACAATGTTATGGTACCTCCCTTCTTTGCCAAGCTTCTACAAATTTTTTTATGGTTGATCATTTGATGATAATGTTATAAGTTACAACTAATAGATGATTGATGTTATATGGTTTGATCCAAGTATTCTATAGCTTATTCAACATCCTACATGTTTTTTAGATACAAATCCATCAAAATATATTAAAATATATACTATACAAAATACGCTGCCAGAATGCTCTCAAAACGAGAGCTTTTGAAAATTTCTCTTTTCGCTACGCTCTTGCTCCCCGCTCCTTGCTCTTGCTTCCTGCTCCCAACAGCATAGCCCTAAAGAATAGGAGAAAACTACATAATACCAACATTGTTCTTAAAAAAAAATAGTAAATTTTGATTAAAACAAATATAAAGATAGGATGCGATTCCTTAAGAGAGTAGTGATTTGCAAAGTAAATCTCTCAAATTTACTAGAAAAAGCCAAAAATCATGAAAAAGAGGAGGGTGTTGGTGGTGAAGAAGGTAAAAACCCTAAAAAGAAGCCATTTTCCTAAAACTGTGCTAAAAACCCAAGTTTCAAACTTATCCTGCCCTAAAACTATAATATCTGGGTTGAAAAAGGAAAAAGAGGAGAGCATTGCTCTAAAAGGAGAAAAATATGCAAGAAAATCCCCTTAACTCCACTGGAATGACCAAAAAAATACCTAGGAAGGAGGGCACTAATAAAAAAATCCCTAGAAATTTGTTGATGCCCCAAAAAGTTTTTAAACCCTATTTTCAAGCCTAAAAACAACATTGGATAGGGAAAGAAGAGTCAGAATGGCTCTATACCATGTTGAAACCATAAATCTATAGTGAAAACTTCAACAAACCCTAATCGTGCCAATTAGAATACTTTATATTTAATATTTATAACAACACTAATTAGGAGTAGATCATGTCAATAGGAGTGACCAAGAGAGAGAGGGAGAGAGGGAGGGAGAGAGAGAGTGACACATGAACAAAATAAATCAGGTGGTCATAGGCTAAATAATCATACCTATAGGCTAAAGAGTCAATCACAAGATCAATACAAGATGATGTGACAAATGAGGCATGAGTTGTGTATTTATGCACAACTAATGAGTTGGGGTGTCTCCCTCCATGTGGGGGCTACAGGCCCACATAAATGGTTAAGCCGAACTTAGTCACCTAAAGCAATATAAAATAAAGTTGACTAGGTCAGCACTTAATCCATGACATAGTGATACAATTAATGAGGGTGCTTAGCCATAAATGATCACATGTGAAGATTACTATCATTCCAACAGATCTTAGAAGTTAGAAGCCTCAATAGATACAATTCTTCTCAAAGAAAAAAAGTACAATGCAACATAGTTTGCAGGGAACATGTGTGAAAAAATGCCAACGACACATTAATGGCCAACTCAATGACCACCAAGGGCGATAACTTTTTATTCAAGGGTCAAACTGATGTACTCTTTTCAAAGGTGATTAGACTTATGGCCCAAGTTACCATTATGGGGTATTTTGGCTTCTATTTAACTAATTAATCCTACACACACTAATGATCTATTTTAGGCCTAATTTTTTAATATAATTGGACTTCTACAAAATATCAAAGGATTAAATACTAAAACATCATTGCAAAACTAAGGGCTAACAACAAAATAGCTCACAAACATAGATTTACTTGAATAGAAAAAGATGTATTTGGGGACACAACACCCAATCCCACTTTCTTCATTTTGTTAGAGTCTAATGATGATGAATCTCACTTTGTTTGTTGTCCTTGCATAGTAGACATGATTATTCGTTAGCTGCATGCAACTTTGATATTTGGATAACACCACACTTGCTTGATTTTTGTGGAAGATTGAAGTCCATATTTGTAAAACAAATTCACACACATCTACACATGTTTTATTTAATGATTTTGTGGATGGCAATGCACTAGTGTACTATGTTTTGTGACTTCATTACATGTCACCTAAACCAACATTGAACATATAACCAAAAACTTATTTACAATCATCAACACAACCAACCCAACTTGAATTAGTAAATACTAAAATCCATGACATGCATCACCATTGGAAGTGTACTCAATGCCAGAGTTCAGATTCACTTCGTTATATTTTTGCACCAAGAGTAACGAGGTGCTCAACCCAGTATGGGGGTGATGTTGTCACATAATGTAACGTAACGCATAACGTTATGTAAAATTAAAAAAATAAAAAGTAATTAAAAAAATTCATGTTGGCTTCGGGTTTAAGATGGATTTATGTTGGTAATATTCTTTTAACTAAAGGGTGCATGGAGTTTACTAACTCACAAAATACACAAAAAAATAGCACAGAGACACACAACGGGAACAAACTCTTATCTTCTTATGTTTCTCCATCTACATGAAAATACAAATACATATATTTATATATAGACTGAAACAATTTGACGGTGACTAGAATTTCTCATCAGGTTGAAATTATTACAAACATGATGACTAATGCATCGGAAATACGAACTCGGATTGCCAATTGGGATCCACAACGACATTTGAAAGAACACCAAAAACTTGCCACATGTCACAATGCGATTGACTATCAGACCTTTCTTATCGACCTTTTCAAACTGTGCCTCATTGCACAACTCTGACGCAAGACTCCGTGATCCTGACCCGTGTCCACATCCAAGCTACGATGCTCAAACATCGAAATTTTTACGTGCATCCTTATTGGGGTTTACACGTTGGACCTTTCTTTCCGTGACGCTTTAAACAAACTCTGGCAGTCAAGCTTTAATACATTGACACAGGTATCGTTGGACCTCTCCATTAGACTTGCATAACTGACGCACTTCCACCAACTTCGATATGCCAATCGAATTGTTGACACATGTCCTTTTGGGCCTCCACAATGCAACATTCTTTCACAAATTCGATGTCGTACCTGCCACTTGTCACATTATTGGGGTTAACTGTCAGACCTCCAAACTAACACAGTTTTCAAACTCCCTTTGCTGACCCTTGACGTCCAATAGGCTTCTTCCATGTGTTAACATCCGACTTGTTGTCAGGCCAAATTCATTAGGGCTCCTCTTCAGCACACCTGTTGACACCTTTGATGCACAATGTCGATGACCTCTTGGTTGCAACTATGTGTTAACTCTCGATTCATTGTTGGTTGATTTCATCAGGGATATCCACATGCTTCTCGAATCTCAACCCTTAGTTGATTTTTTCTTGAAACGTCTCCTGCGGGATTTTTGCTGCGATTCCAACGATGACATTTAACTCAATATGTGAACAAAATAAATACAGATCACAACGCCATTACAATTGAATTCAATTTGAATTCAATACCATTTCAATGCAAGTAAATACCTTCATAATGTTGATTGTTTTGAGCAACATCAAGAGCCATTCTCTTAGGAAAATGGGGACACCTGGTCCAGGACCATGGTGTAGACTCAACTTAGTGTTGAGTGACCATTTTGTTGAATGGTAGATATCTGGTCCTTGACCATGATATGGACCCCGCTCTTCCCTGCGTAGACTCAACCCAGTGTTCAGTGACCATTCTATTGAATGGTAGACATCTGGTCTGGGACCACGATGTGCACCAATCTAGTATAGGTAGACTCAGCTTAGTTCTGAATAGCCATTCTCTTGGAGAATGGAGGCGCTTGGTCTATTACCAAGTATTTGACCTAGGGTCAAATTATGCAGCCCATGGCTGAGGCACCTGGTCTATTACTAGGAAGGCACTCTAAGCCCTAGACTTGGTCTAGGCATGTGTGACACTTTGACCCTTGATTTATGGGCTTTGTGTACTTCTCCAAGGATTAGATACCCTTGGTTAAGTTACCCTAGTACCTGATCTTGGTGTCACACAGAGTGTGGGATAAAAGCATTAGTAACTCTCTTGGTTTATGATGATGTACTTTGAATGGAATAAAAAAGACCACAGGTAATGACCACAGGAGCACTTGAAAAAAGGCTAAAGCAAAAGTAAAAAATACATGAGGATTTTTGGACCATAGGAAAAGGGACCACAGGTGAAAGTCAAAGTTACATGAGGACTTTTGGTAAAAGTAAAAAATACATAAAGGACCTTTTAGACTACTAAAAGGTAAAATGGTAAAAGTGAAATTAGGAAAGAATAAAATATTATTATTTTGTTCTTCCTAATTTTGGTCCACTTATAGGTGACTGAAGGTTATAAAAGAAGATCAAGTCATTTCATTATCACACATTCACTTTGCTCACACAGGTACTGCTGCTTCTGAAGATCTCTCAGCAAAACCCTCTGCTAGGGTTTCTCCATTTTGTCTTAGGGTTTGGTAAACCATCATCTTTAGCAGTCACATTCAGTTCTAGATCTCGGGCAGCTGCATCCTTCATCCCGGGAAGGCTCGACAACCTTCTTTTCTCTTCTTGGGCAGCTGGGGTTTCTTCTCGGGCAGCCCTGCTAGCCTTACAGCAGGCCCTGAGAGTACATCTTGGCACCCACAGCAAGGCCCGAGAGCTACCACAGAGTTTCGGGCAGCTAGCTGCAACCACGGGCTACTCATAGCAGACCCAGAGGGCTTCTGGGCAGGCCTTAAGGCCTCGACCCAACAAACAAGGGTTCTTCCCTAGCTCTGGGATGCCCATACCAAACTCCGGGAAGTCTGGGCAGTGTAGATCTGCCATTCGGGCAGAAGAAGAAGTGAACAACAGTCTTGGGCAGAGCAGAAAACAGATGGGTAGGCACAGACAGAGATCCAGGCAGGGAAAAATAAATTTCGGGCAGTCTGTAGGCACAGACAGAGATCCGGGCAGGGAAAAATAAATTTCGGGCAGTCTGTAAAATTCTGGGCAACCTCACTTAAATTTTGGGTAGACATTTTCAGGACTTCGGGCAGGCCTGATCAGTTTGGGCAGACTGTTTTTGGCCAGTCTTGATCATTTCTGGGTAGATCTGGAAATTTGACTAACTAGGGTTTGAAACCCTTAGTTTGTTTTTTGATGAGAAAATTTTATTTGACCAACTGTAAACTGTGGTTTGACCCTGATTAGGGTTTGAGGAACTTTTTGAAGAATTTCCTTAGTCATCTCATTTACGAGATGAGCTACTAATGCTTTTTGGGGTTTTTATCCTTTGAAGGTTTCCCACTGAAAAATCTTGTGTTCATGTGTCCATTGTGTTGATGTGATTTTTACTGCACTTGCCATTTGTTTTTAAAGTTAGTCTGCAAATTTTTAAGTATTCATGCTAATGCTAAAATTCAACATGGTATCAAAACTTAGCATGTGAAAACACAGTAAAGGGACACTGTTGTTGTTTTACTAGACCTTGGGACAAGATTTGCAGATTTAAATTTTGACTAAGTTGCAGAGATGGTTGTATATGCTTTCAAATTGGAAGAGAAGCTTTATGGTTCAACCAACTTCAACTCCTGGAAGGTCAGGTTATCAACCACTCTAGATGAAAATGACTTGGATGACATTGTTTTTAATGACACAAAAGAGCCAACTACAAATGCTGGTAGGCTTGCTTACAAGAGGAAGCAAGGTAAGGCTAGAAGAATCATCTATGATTCTGTCAGAGATTCAGTGATGCCCAACATCACATCTTTGAAGACTGCTAAAGAATGCTTTGATACTTTGGTCAACCTATATGAAAAGAAGGCTCCCAGTCAGAAGAGTCTTGAAGAAGAGGCTATGAACTTTGAAGCTGAACAAAGATGAAAGCGTTGGTTCCTTCTTCACGAAGATTCTACGGGTAAGAGATCAACTCATTGCTATTGGTATTACTGTTGATGATGATGACCTTGTGCAAACAGTGGTTGATGGTCTCCCAAGCTCTTGGGAAACCTTCATGGCATTCGTCAGTGCACGAGAGAATCAACCAACCTTTGAAAGGCTTTGGCATGATTGCATAGAAGAAGAAGGAAGGACCTCTGGTAAGGTAATCAAGGAAGACAACCTTGCACTTGCAGCAAAGACAGAAGTTCAAGAAGCCTTTCCCTAAGAAAAAGAAGGGAAAGAAACCTCAGGGTAAGTTTTCTGACATGTCAAAAGTGGAATGTTATAGTTTCCACGAGTTTGGACATTTTGTTAGAGGCTGCAGGAAGAACAAGAAGAAACCCAAGCGAAGGTTTCAAGCATCTGTTGCAGAAGCAGAGGAAGAAGAAGATGAAGAACCAAAGAAGAAGAAGAAACCCAAGGCTAACAAAACTGAAGAACCTAAAAGAGAGTACTACTTGATTTCTGTTCTAACTGGTTCTTTCTCAGATTGTTCCACTTCTTGGTTGGGGGACAGTGGTGCCTCCAAGCACATGAAAGGTAATCATGGAGCTCTCACCAGTTACAAAAAGAAGAAGTTCATCACTTAGGTTGAACTTGGAGATGACTCCACCTACAGGATTGAAGGAGTTGGCTCAACTTCACTTTAACTTGACTCAGGTACGGTTCTTCATATTGGTGATATTCTTTATATTCCTGGTTTAAAGAAGGATCTTTTATCTGTTGCTGGTTTAGAAGACAAAGGTTACAGAGTCCTCTTCATGGGCAAAATACACAGATCTAAACTCAGTAGTACAAATTGGGGTTTGACAGAGAGGCCTCTACAAGGCTTACAGGGATTCCACTCATGCTTTGGTACATCACACAGTTGATCCATGTGAACTTTGGCATAGAAGGTTTGGACACCTTCACTACACAACTCTCCCAGGATTGCAGAAGATGGTCATAGGTATGCCAAAAATTTCTCCAAAACATGAAGGAATATGCAAAGGATGTGCTCTAGGTAAGAACACTAAGAAATCCTTTCCCAGAAGCAAGAATAGGTCTAAAGGCATTTTGGTTCGATTCATTCTAACATTTGTGGGCCTATGTCTTCACCCTCCTCAAGTGGGTGTTTATATTATGTCTTGTTTATTGATGATTACTCTCAAAAAGTCATGGATTTACTTCCTCAAGGTCAAGAGTGAAACCTTTGATAGGTTTAAAGAGTTCAAGGCATTGATTGAAAATCAGACTAGCAGACACGTCCGTATCTTGAGATCAGATAACAAAGGTGAGAATGAATCTAATGAGTTTGATGATTTTTGTTGAGAAGGAGGAATCGAGAAAGAGTTGACAGTGCCTTACAACCCTCAGCATAATGGGGTTGCAGAAAGGAAGAATAGAACGATCTGTGAGGTTGTTAAAGCCATGATCATTGATCTAGATCTTCCTTTGTCTTTGTGGGATGAAGCTACAGGAACTGCTGTGTACATCTAGAATAGAAGCCCACATGCTGTCTTGGGGGAGAAGACTCCAAAAGATGTCTTCACCAAGAAGAAATTTGGAGTTGATCACATGAGGATATTTGGTACCCCTGTTTATGTTCATGTGCCAAAAGAGAAGAGGGCCAAGCTAGAGCCCTCCGGTAAGAAAGGTATATTTGTTGGGTACAGTGATTGCTCGAAGGCTTATCGAGTATATATACTGGGACAAAGGCACATTGAGGTCAGCAGAGATGTGATCTTCCATGAGGAAGCTGTGTTTCGTAAAACACTAGAGCTTTCATCGGAAGATGCAGTTGCTCCACTTGAGTTCCTAGATTCAGAAATTCAGAGGGAAGAAGAGGAATTTGAAGAACAAATTCCATACGTACCCAAGAACACTAAAAGTCCACTAAAAGAACTACTTGAAGTTCCTCCTTCCAAAAGGAGACCTGCTTGGTACTGATAGACGATGCAAGAAGGAGAGAAGCATAAAGCTCCTCCCGGTACTTTCAGAGAAAGCATAAGACCACGAAAGTACTCCGGCCTTATGAGTCAGCTTATCAATTCAGAACCTTCATCATACGAAGCAGCAACAAGTAAACAGGTATGGTTTGATTCCATGATTGAAGAGTATAAGTCAATCATGAAGAATGATGTTTGGGAACTTGTTCCTAGACCAACAGGAAAGTCAGTTGTGACTTCCAAATGGATTTATAAGATCAAGCATGCTGCAAATGGCAGTGTGGAGAGGTATAAAGCCATGTTCGTAGCTCGTGGCTTCACTTAGAAAGAAGGCATTGACTATGACGAGACATTTGCTCCTGTTTCCAGGTATACTACCATTAGAACCATCATTTCACTTTCTGCAGTATTCAGATGGAAGTTACATTAGATGGATGTAAAGACAACCTTTCTCAATGGAAAGATTGAGGAAGAAGTTTATATTGAACAACCTGAAGGCTTTGTGACTCATGGGAAGAAGACCCATGTATGTAAATAGAAGAAAGCCTTGTATGGATTGAAACAGGATCCGAGAGTCTGGTATGCCAGGATGGATGGATTTCTTCATAGCTTGGAGTTTTCCAAAAGTACAGCTGATTCTAACTTGTACTTTAAGGTTGTTCATAATCATGTCTTGATACTTGTTCTATATGTAGATGACTTGTTTCTTACAGGTGACGAACAATTGATAGACCAGTGTAAGAGGGAGCTTACCTCTGAATTCGAGATGAAAGATCTTAGATTGATGCATTACTTCCTTGGCTTAGAAGTTTGGAAAAACCCAGGTGAGATCTTCCTGACTCAAGGAAAGTATGCAATGGATATCTTGCAGAGATTTGGGATGCAGGATTGCAAGTCCATGAGCGTACCAACTTGACAAAGTTGCGGGACTTAGCCTCTAGTTCACAGAGTGTGGACTCTACTCTATATAGATAGCTCATCGGTTGCCTGATGTATCTCGTGCATATGAGACCAGACATTTGTTACACAGTGAATGCACCGAGTCAGTTCATGTCTGATCCGAAGTACATACACTTGGTAGCTGCTAAACATGTACTCAGATATGTGCGAGGTACGATCACTTATGGACTCAGGTATACTTCCAGTAGTGGAGTATTGTTATATGGATATACATACTTAGATTGGGATGGCAGTGCAGTTGACTAGAAAAGTACCTCTAATTATTGCTTCAGTATGGGATCAACAATGATCTCTTGGTCCAGTAGGAAGCAGGGTTCCATAGCTCAGAGTACAGCCGAGGTAGAATATATTGCTGCAAGTGATTCCTGCAAGGAAGCAGTTTGGCTCAAAAAAATTGATATTTGATCTGTTCGGTGGAAAGGTTTGACTCAACAATCATCCATTGCGATAATCAGAGTTGCATAAAGCTTTCGAAGAACCTAGTGTTTCATGATAGATCGAAACACATTGAAATGAGGTATCATTTCATCAAATACCTAGTGCAGAGAGGTGCTCTGAAGTTACAGTACATTCGTATGGATGAACAGATTGTAGATATCTTGCCCAAGCCTCTGTCAGCATCAAAGTTCGTGTACTTTCATCACAAGCTTGGTATGGCAGAGAATGCCTCTCTTGCTGATAGGGCGTGTTGATTTTTTTGAGCAGCATCGAGGGCCATTCTCTTAGGAGAATGGGGACACCTGGTTCGGGACCACGGTGTAGACTCAACCCAGTGTTGAGTGACAATTCTGTTGAATGGTAGATATCTGGTCCTTGACCATGATATGGACCCAGCTCTACCCTGGGTAGACTCAACCCAGTGTTGAGTGACCACTCTGTTGAATGGTAGACATCTGGTCCGGGACCACGATGTGGACCAGTCTAGTACTGGTAGACTTGACTTAGTTCTGAGTAGCCATTCTCTTGGAGAATGGAGGCGCTTGGTCTGTTACCAAGTATTTGACCTAGGGTCAAATTATGCAGCCCATGGCTGAGGCACCTGGTATGTTACCAGGAAGGCACTGTAAGCCCTAGACTTGGTCTAGGCATGTGTGACACTCTAACCCTTCATCTTTGGGCTTTGTGTATTTCTCCAAGGCTTAGATACCCTTGGTTAAGTTACCCTAGTACCTGATCTTGGTGTCACACAGAGTGTGAGATAAAAGCATTAGTAAATCTCTTGGTTTATGATGATGTACTTTGAATGGAATAAAAAAGACCATAGGTGATGACCACAGGGGCACTTGAAAAAAGGCTAAAGCAAAAGTAAAAAATACATGAGGATTTTTGGACCACAGGAAAAGGGACCACAGGTGAAAGTCAAAGTTACATAAGGACTTTTGGTAAAATTCAAAATTACATAAAGGACCTTTTAGACTACTAAAAGGTAAAATGGTAAAAGTGAAATTAGGAAAGAATAAAATATTATTATTTTGTTCTTCCTAAATTTGGTCCACTTACAGGTGACTGAAGGTTATACTAGAAGATCAAGCCATTTCATTATCACACATGCACTTTGCTCACACAAGTACTACTGCTTTTGAAGGTCACTCGGCAAAACCCTCAGCTAGGGTTTCTTCATTTTTGTCTTAGGGTTTTCTAAACCCTCATCTTCAGCAGTCACATTCAGTTCCATATCTCGGGCAACCTTCCCTTTCATCTCGGGTAGCTGCATCCTTTGTCTTGGGCATGCTCGGCAACCTTCTTTTCTCTTCTTGTGCAGCTGGGGTTTCTTCCTGGACAACCTTTTTCTCCCTCGGGTAGCCCTACTAGCCCTACAGCAGACCCCAGGAGTACATCTGGGCACCCACAACAGGGCCTAGGAGCTACCACAGAGCTCCGGGAAGCTAGTTGCATCCATGGGCTTCCTGCTACAGGCCTCGGGATGCTAGATAGCAGACCCAACGGGCTTCCGAGTAGGACTTAAGGCCTCGACCCAACAAACAAGGGTTCTGCCCTAGCTTCGGGCTCCCCATACCAAACTCCAGGTAGTCTGGGTAGTGTAGATCTGCCATTCAAGCAGAAGAAGTGAACAACAGTCTCGGGCAGGGCAGATAACAGACGGGCAGGCATAGACAGAGATCTGGGAAGGGAAAAATAAATTCTGGGAAGCCTGTAATAAGTTTCGGGAAGTCTGTAAAATTCCGGGTAGCTTGTCTTAAATTCTGGGCAGACATTTTCAGGACTTCGGGTTGGCCTGATCAGTTTGGGAAGACTGTTTTTGGGCAGTCTTGATCATTTTCGGCAAGATCTGGAAATTTGACTAACTAGGGTTTGAAACCCTTAGTTTGTTTTTTGTTGAGAAAATTTTATTTGACCAACTGTAAACTGTGGTTTGACCCTAATTAGGGTTTGAGGAACTTTTTGAAGAATTTCCTAAGTCATCTCATTTACGAGATGAGCTACTAATGCTTTTTGGGGTTTTTGTCCTTTGAAGTTTTCCCCAGTGAAAAATCTTGTGTTCTTGTGTCCATTGTGTTGATGCGAATTTTACTGCACTTTCCATTTGTGTTTTTATTTAGTCTACAAATTTTTAAGTATTTATGCTAATGTTAAAATTCAACACATAATTCATGTACAAACCACCTCATGGGCATTCTTATCAAGTAGACTTTGAACTCTGCAAATCCAAAAATAATAACTGTGCCAAAATTAACTTAATATCACTGGTACGAGGCAGGAGAAATACTTATATCCAACATTAACTGCCTTCGAGCTCAAATTACACTTGGTGGGAAGTCCTAAATCTTGGAACCAAAATAATGCACATGCAATGTTGATCCTAGTTGTTGAGTAAATTAGATTTCCTACAAACTATTGAAACACTATGGCATCAACCCTCTTTGAGTCACCCTTGGATGTTGTCGAGTGTCCATTTCAAACGGTGTGGAGGCACTTTAGCATTCTTCCATATTGAACTTAACCATCAAATCACTTGCACACCCGGATTAAGAAGGGAACATGCCATCTTCCTCGTGCTGCACTTGGATGCCAAGGAAACTGTGGAGCAGTTTTAATTTTTTAAATGGTCATCTCAAATGCATTCCTTATCTTATTTTGGGATCGTTAATCATGCTGACACTACTCAATAATAATAAATCATCCACATAAAAAAGAACTATCATTATTTCACCATCATAAATATTCACATCTAGATTTGGGTTAGGTGGAATTCTCTCATATCTTCCCTTTTCAAACTACTAGTTTATTGAGTCATACCAAGTCCTTAATGGTTGCTTCAAACCAGACAAGGCATTTTCTAATTTGAAAGCTAGATGCTCTCGAATTTGTTTCACAAACCTTTGTGGTTGTTCCATGTAGTATTTTACATCAAGATATCCATTAAGACATACAATCTTAACATCCCTTTGATGAAGCTCCCATTTGAAGTGAGAAGCCAAATCAATCCAAATTAATCAGAGTTATAATGGTATACACTTTTAAAAAAGTAACAAAGGTCTCTATAAAGTCAATACCTTATTTTTGTGAAAAATTATTCATAACTAGTCTTTCCTAATCTTTTTCAATCCCATCATCTGACCTGAACTTGGTCTTATGGACCCACTTTCAAACAAGAATATTCTTTCCTTTAGGAAATTTTGTCAACTCCCAAGTCTGATTTATCAACAAGGAGTAAAATGGTAAAAGTGAAATTAGGAAAGAATAAAATATTATTATTTTGTTCTTCCTAAATTTGGTCCACTTACAGGTGACTGAAGGTTATAAAAGAAGATCAAGTCATTTCATTATCACACATTCACTTTGCTCACACAGGTACTGCTGCTTCTAAAGATCACTCAGCAAAACCCTCAGCTAGGGTTTCTTCATTTTTGTCTTAGGGTTTTCTAAACCCTCATCTTCAGTAGTCACATTCAGTTCCATATCTTGGGAAACCTTCCCTTTCATCTCGGGTAGCTACATCCTTCATCCCGGGCATGCTCGGAGTTATAATGGTATGCACTTTTAAAAAAGTAACAAAGGTCTCAATAAAGTCAATACCTTATTTTTGTGAAAAATTATTCATAACAAGTCTTTCCTAATCTTTTTCAATCCCATCATCTGACTTGAACTTGGTCTTATGGACCCACTTTCAAACAAGAATATTCTTACCTTTAGGAAATTCTGTCAACTCCCAAGTCTGATTTATCAACAGGGAGTTGTCGTCCATTGCACTTCCCCATTTTTGTCTTCCTTTGGCTTCATCATATGTTTAGGGGTCATTCAGTTTCATTATGCTTGTCATCATAGCATAGTTGACATGTGCTGGCTTAAGTTCTCTGAGTATCATTCACATCGACAACAGTCTTAGCATATTGGAGATTCTTTTGTACCTATCTAGGTATTTTCGGTTTAACAACCTCTCAAATCCCATCATTATATTCTTCTTCTATCTTCTTACACAACTTGTGTTGTAGATGAAAATGCAGGGGTTGATTTTATCTCTTGGAAGCCCTCATAAATGATCAAAGACATCTCTACTAATGAACACTTTCTTATTTGGGATCATAGAGCTTGTATCTTTTTCTTTTTTGCTATGGTTAATGAATATACATGCCAAACTTTTGCTATCTGACTAATTCCTCAACTTGTCTGGGACACAGGCATATGCCTCACGACCAAACATTTTAAAGTATTTATATTGTGGGTTTTGTCCCATTCCATGCCTATTCAAGTGTCATATTGCATGCAACTTTTTTCTTTGAGCTATTTAAGTAAGCCAGCATGTTTATATTGCTTCATCTCATAATTGTCGAGGCATATTCTTTGTCTTAAGCATACATCTTGTTGAGGCCTGGAAAATCCCAGGTATCGACAGTAAGGATTCTCCCCAATAATTGCTCCCAATTAGTTCGCTTATTGTTTGGTATGGGGAATCCGTCCAGCTAACGGTTTGGCTACCGTAGAGTTAAGTAACGGTTTAAATCTGTTTTACCGCACAGCTTAAATCTGTTTTACCAGTTGCGGCTTGGTCCACCGTTTATGTGTATTTTCTTTTATGTTTTAGAATGATATGCAAGTGCCTAAATTTAAATGCAATTTGATTAGGAAGCAAAGGGTTCACAATGTGATGCGTAGGTTCTTACCTCCCGTCTTTTCTCCTTTGTTCCTGAATCACATGAAGCAAACGACAACTAAGCTAAGCCTATCTAATACTAGCTAACCTATGCCCAGGGAGCAAATTGTTATTTATGTGAGTAATGTATTGTATAATATGCATAAAGAATATTACAGGTAGCTGATATAATTCAAAAAACACATGAATACAGTAGAAAGATAAACAGAGAGATAGCTCAGTGTTGGTTAAAACATTCATTACTCAATTTGTTGCATAAGCTTCATCAAATAATAGGAAATCATTCATAACATAGAAGTAATTCACAAGTTAGAACGATCTCACAGGTTTGCAGAGTAAGCTAAAACAAAAATAATTCTACATTCAACCATCCACACAGCATGCATTTGAAACTTGAACGACTCCTTCTCCAGCAGAAAGAAAATCAGTCCTTCTTTATGATAAAAAGAAATAGTTCTTCTTACATAAAGCCTTTCACATAAGAGAGCATGGAAAAGTCTTATCTCATTCGATTTTACCTATACTTATACATTTCCAAGTGACCTTCGACCTCCTTGCCCTTTGGGATTCCTTTACAATTCGGTTACAAAAAGGATTTGTCCTCTAGTGTACTTGCTAATTTAGACAAAAATACAACTATTACTAAATAGGTTTCCTAGGTGTCAATAAGACAAAAATACTTTATGTGGACTTGCACACATGCTCTCATGCACTCATCAATAAACTACTCTCAAGCTATAACCTCCGTAACTATTTCTTCAAAGTCTGATGGCTCCAAAAATATGATAGTAACCTCATGCTTGGAAGCCTGAGCCTTATGTTAGCCATTCTAGCTGGAAGTAATCTGAGCTGATCTTCCAACTGACAACTGTTTACTGCTGCTTGAGCAATGACACTTTTTAGCACCTGGTCGTCCAAGCTTTTGATCAGTTGTATGCCCAACTCATCTTCTTGCAATCTATCCTGCAATTGTTTCAAATGTTCTTCATGTGTAGGAATTTCATCTAACCTTTTCTTTGATGATGTTTGGCACCTGTTGTGAGTTGCAAGTACCTTCTCACAAAACTTCATGCACTGGTCCTTAGTTTTCTTCACTGCTTCTAACAACCACTTGATAACTTTATTACCAAAGCCTATCAATTCGAATTCAAGCTGCATTCTCTCCGATTCTTTACCTAGTATATTTGTTGGGGTTTCCTTGGTTGTTTCTAGCCATGCTAATCTTCCTTGAATGATCTCCATGACATTCTGAGTCTTGTCTTTAAATTGAGAAGCTATGACTGAGATTTCTTCCAGTCGAGCTTCTACTTTCCTGACCTTTAAAACCTCTTCTGCAATCTGGACCTGCATCTAATATATTTTGCTCATGAGCATGAGAGCATGTGTTGTCAAAGGTGCTAGGTTTGTTCTTTGTTCGTTAGCTACTTTCAACAATACCTCTAATGAGCTCTTTTGAGCCTCTAGTGCCACCACTTGGGCTTCATATTGTCCTGCCTTCTGCTCAGCTGTAGACTTCTGTATTTCCAACTCTTCTTTTTCTTTAATTAGGCTCATGTTGGCCTGCTTCAAAGTGTCCCGTTCCTCTTCCAGAATTTGGTAATCTTGCTGCAACCTTTCATAGTCTGAGAGAGTATCTTCATACTTTCTCTTGGATTCTCTATTGACTATTTCCTCTTTCTTCAAAACTGCTTTCATCTCGGCCATCTTGCCCTTGAACTGCTCAAGGGTCTCTGTGAGTTTGCGTATGCAGATGCGATGCCCATGGAAGCCATTTGCTTTGGATTATCTTCAACATTCTTCACCACTGTTCTCTCTGTGACTGTGGTGACCGAGGGTCTGTCTCCCCTTTTCAGAGTCTTTTCCTTTTTCCAACCGATCGACTTCGTCTTTGGATCAAAATGTACGTCCTCTAGACATGCCACATCATGTTCTTTGGATGGGGTAAGTGGTACTAATCCCATCTCCACTATGGGAAGATGGCCTCCTGTAAGTATAGTCTCTGAAGTAGAAGGGGGGACTTCAGGGTTACCTCGGGCAGGACTCTCCTCTTGGTCTCCACCACCTAGATCTTCTTCATTTTTCTTACTTTGTTCCTCCGTACAGTATTCTAGGTCTTGTCCTTCCATTTATGGATTCAAAGCTTCTTGAGCTATGGCCTTTTCCAGCTCAGTAATCTTACCTTGGATGGATTCTTCTTTCTTTCTCCTTTTTTCCCTGGCAGCTTCTTCTTCTTCTTCTCATTGTTTTTCCTCAGCTAAGATCTTCTTTGCTCCTGCTGCCAATCTGAGAGCACTCTCTTCCTTGGCCTTCTTTGCAGATTCTTCCTCTGGCTCGTTTGATTTTTTATTGTTGCTGCTGCTCCCCTTAACTCCAGAGGTCTTCCTTTTCAAACGCTTACTCAAAGCAGCCATGCTATAAATATTCCTGTATACTTGTTCTTCCTTATCTACATAGTTTGTATATTCAAAATCCACCTTATGAGCTGCCACCTTACCTTGGGAGTCATGTCGGTGAAAGCTCTTTTCCCCGAAATGGAAACTCTCCAGTTCCTTGACGAAATTCGGAGCTCCCTTAACCTTGGAAAACTTGTAGCTTCCCGCATAGAATGGTACTGATGGGAAAACAACTTTTTTCAGATCAAACAAATAATTCCCAAAGCCATCCAGAAAAACTTGTCTAACCACTTCCTTGTGCACTATGTAATCGGTTGAGTATTTGGGTAGCAATAAAGGGGCTTTGGTTCCCCCATACATTCTTAGATATGTACCTTCTAAGGAGCAGAAGTAGTCCCCATATTCCCTGATGGATTCTAAAGCTCCCTCAGACAAGCAGGGACACTCTTCCAGGAAAATCAGCTAATACAGGGGTCTCAAAAATTCTTCACATTATCAATTGGTAATGACTATGAAACTTATGAGTCCCCAGTATCTGGTATGTTGTGTATATAGGGGATTTTTCCCCTTTCCAAACGCAGTTGAGCTTCTCGAACCTATGACGATAGAGTATGAAGTCTATTAGAAAAGAAGACATGTAAAATTCTGATTTGCTTTGCTGCAAGCCTTTCTGAGCTGCTTTGACGCATTTGGCCAAGTTTTTGGTCACTATATCTGCCCAATTAAATTTTTTTCCTTCCATGGCTACATAGTACATAATTGGGATCCAACCGAAATTATAAAATTTTCCATCAGCTCTACCGTAGAGTCTGCTCAACATCAGCGCTATTATTTTGAAAGGAGTTCGAAGGTGAGCAATCTCATACTCTGCAGATTGTTTGTGTCGGAATGCCTTTCCCTCAACCACCATCATCTTCAATGTGGCTGTATAATCAAGCTTTAGGATTTTAACCCATTTTGTTGTCACACTGGTGTTCTTTTCTAGTAAGCTGTAGGCTGCTGATATAAATGCAGGTGCAAAAGATGTGAATGCTTTATTCTCTACATCATTCATAATCATCCCTGTGGTGTCAATTCTTGGCAAGATCCACCCAATGAGTTCTACACATGGGAGAATTTCAGGTTTGGTAGCCACTTTGATGAGCTCGGAACGCAATATGTTTTCATACAAAACCAGGTCTTCCAGCCTGCCTCTGGGACCTTCTTTTCTTTCAGCACATGGAACATCTAACCCCACCTAAAATCGTGTTCGGCTCCAGTTATGGCTTTCGTGTCTTCATAGATGATTTCTACCTTTTCCATGGGTGTAGCTTCTGCCATTTTTAAATCTGAATCATCTTCAACAATCTTGGGCTTCTTCTTCCCTTTCTTCGTCATGGTGTCTGAGTCGAGTTGTACCTGCAACAAATAGAGCTGTTTTAGCGTTCTCGTCATAACTAAAAACTGTGTCTGAATGAAAGCATGAAAACAAAGATGAATAAGCATATACTAACAAATCATAATCCTCATCCTATCTTACTCTATCATCTCCATCCATTGGGGCATGCTGCACACGACGCGGGTCATGGTTACCATTGACACAACAATCGCTAGACATGGGCAAGCTTCGCCCTTTTCTCTTTTAGAAGGAAAACCCCAAATTCGACAATAACCCCCTTACCGTAGGTGCAATAAAAACTTCAAGCTTACATCAACGATGCCTTAGGGTAAAATACCAGACCCCCTATCCCTCGGCTGGAACAAATACACCCAAAACCTATAGGCTCTGCATGACGCGGGAAAAACACGGCCTTAACCAATGACAAAGAGCAGGATATACACTGGTTCCATGTCGGCGTGAAACTCAACTCTCTGAAAATCCATCATTTACCTAACAGAATGAGGGCGAAACACCTTTGGATTCACTGATGATTCTTTGTAGCAAGTAGCGACTAGGGCAACTAAAGATAAGAGGCAAACCCTCCGGAGATATACGGGCAAAAACTCTTTTTAACCGAGCAATAAAAACTTAACCTAACCTTGCGCAATCGTATCGACGGTCTACAACTCCGCGGCTTAATCCAAACAATCAATTGAAAAGGAGAAACTAAAACTTACTTGGCAGGCCGGAGGCTCGACACGCGGCTGAAAGCACTCGGTGATGACGCGCCACGAGAGCTCCACAGATGATTTTCTACCAGCCGCACGAAAGCTTGAACGGGATTATCGCTCACCAACTCCTTACTCTCTCCGTAGAAATAAAATGGTAAAAACCTTTCAACTGGTGAATAAATAGGCTGTTGAGGTTAAAACCTTTACACAAATTCATGCGAGAAAAGAGCTGTTGGCGCCAACACTTCGGGTTGGAGGGCATAAGTTAATACGATGACAACCCCAACTCAACGACTCAAAAACTCTCACTCACCTGCAACTGCCGGCTCACACTTTGCTTTTCACCCACTATCTCTTTTGCGGCCCGGCGGTTGAAACCATATCGGCGGGAAGACTAGGATGCCATCCGCCGTAGCGCCTACGAGTTTAAACAACCTCGCCACAGCAGACCTTAAAAGAATCGGGCCACTGACGAGGAAATGCCTCCGCTGTAGCGGTAATGCATTGGGAATGATTTCTGCAATGGCGAGTCTTCAAGATAAACGAAGAACCACTTGCAACATTCTCGCGAGCACTCTCGCCTTTGCGGCCGAGACCTTAAAAACTTACCGCCGTAGCGGCTTCAAAATAGACCGAGATACTAAACGATAGATCACCCGCTGTAGCGGCTTACAACTGAAGAAGCATCCGCCGTAGTAGCTAACCAATCATGAAGTGTCCGCCGTTGCGGCTCTCAGGGCAAGACGAAAAGATAAATACGAAGTCTGCCATCGTAGCGGGCGTGACTCGAAAAGTAAATTTTTTTTCAAGGGGTCCTAAAAAATGTAAAATTGTTTTTGGGGATAGTTGCAGCAGCAACACATCTATACATCTCAACCAATGCTCCATTTTTACTTTTAGCAACCCCATTTTGTTGAGGTTTGTACCTAACAGTCAGCTACCTATTGATGTTATTTTTGTTGTAGCATTGTCGGAAATCATTGTTGACATATCATATCCCATTGTCTGTTCTTAGTATATTGATTGTCTTCCTACTTTGATTCTCCAATAAGGCTTCAAAGAAAGAGCACTTGAATGTTTTAAACACTTCACTCTTCTATTGAAAGAAAAGTACCCAAAGTTTTCGGGAGAAGCAGTCAATGAATATTAGCACATACTAGCACCTGCAAACAATGAAGTAGAAATAGGGCCAATTATATCACTATGCACCAATCAAAATTACTCCATATCTCTCCAAGCCCCTTCCTTTGCAAACTTGTCCCTTCTATGAACTGTGTCAAACTTAGCCATCAAAATTAAATTTTGATGGTTCGTGTCCAAACCATAAGTGCCATAGTTCACTTTTAGTATACCGATTCAGTGATTTGCAACAAGGGCTTGATTTCCTGTACTACCTGCATCAAATTTGTATATTTCTCCTTCCAATGTACCTAAAGCAATCACTTGATTCAACATATCCTTAGTCAAAACATGTTTTTGTCAAACTCAACCTTGTAATATTGTTGTGTTATTTGACTCAGACAAAGGGGATTTTTTCTTAGACTAGGCACATATGACACATTTGTGATGTTCTTGACTTCAAGATTGTTTAGCTTCATAGGTATCGCACCTAATCCTTCAATATTATGGGAAGAGGCATCTGCTAGCATCACTTTCCTGACAATTTTTCATCCTTAGTTTTGTTGTATTGCATATTACAAGACATAAACTATCTTCTGAATTAATGTACTGAGAGTTTTTGGAAGCTTCTTGTGTAGATAGAACTAAGAAAGAGATTCCTTTTTCTTAGTTGATGATTTGCTACATTGTTTGTCTGCCTTTTTGGTCTATTTTGCATACACCTTTACATATTCCAAGAGTTTTTAGTATAACGCTTCTTCTTACCACAATAGTGACAACTCCCTTATGGTTTTTGTTGAGGTTTCTTGTTGTTACATTGTCTTTCCCCTTGCTTAGGCTGTGGATCAGATTTTCCTTGAGTGAACACCTTTATAGGCTACAAAGGATTCAAATGTAGTTGGCAAACTATTGAGTGTGATTTCAACAAGTTATTTTTCGTCAAACTTCTCTCCCGTTGCCACAAGTTGATTCAGAATTTCCTTAGTGTGCTCTTTGATGTGTGTTATTGCGATGTTTAGTAGGCTTCTCAAATAATTTATTAATAACTTCCCATGATTCATTTTTAGTTCTCACTTAAAGTCCTTGAGAAACTATCTTATCTACTATAGACAAGATAATGTGTGTCATGGCTTCATTGTTCTCTTATTGAACTTTCCCATTTCTCTAGACTCAATGAGGGCTATCTTGTTTCCTATTGCAACTTGTTGAATTTTAGCATTAGCAGATAACTTTAAAATTTTTGCAGATAAACAAATCTGCAGTGCAGTAAAAACACATTCATCTCATCAACACAATGGACACAAGATTTTTCACTTGGGAAACCTTCAAAGGACAAAAACCCCAAAAGCATTAGTAGCTCATCTCGTGAATGAGATGACTTAGGAAATATTTTAAAAAGTTCCTTAAATTTAGATCTGGATTTTACCCACAGTGATAGTAAAATTTATCAGTAAAACTCAGACTGATAAAACTCAGATTGATAATTTCAAACCACAATTTCTAGATTTACAAAAATTACCCAATTAGGGCTTTATCAGAAAAAACAAATTTTTCTCTTGCCTGCGAAAAATCACAAGTTGACTAATCAGAGATGACTGTCATTGACAGTCTTACTTCTGGTGCTGTGCGGCCGTACGGATATGTATGGATCTGCCCAAAACACTGTACGATTGCCCGATCTGCCCTTTTGTCTGCCCGACTGCCCTTCCTTCTTGCCCGACTATCCTCCACTGTTTCCTGTGATCTTCTTGGTTTGCCCGGTTGCCTAATATGCAGCCCTGCTGCTGCTTGTAGGGTTTGCAGCCCTGCCCATGACCACGACAGCCCTGTTAGGGCCTGCCCTAGGTTACCCGAGGGTTGGCCATGGGCCAAACCCTCACGGATAAGCCTGCCAGAAGTTGCCCGAGGGTGCCTACAAGACCTTCAGCCCTCACGTTAGGGCTTGTGATGAGTTGCTCGGAGGTGTATGGAAGGGTAGTGCCCTACCCAAAAAGAAAATCACAGCTCGTGAGTGCCAGAGAAGGGAGCTGCTCGAACTCTGTCTTGACTGTCGGAAAAATAGAGAAACCAAACAACCCGTAAGGAGAGAGAGAGATATGGCTTCCCGAAAAAATTTGTAAGAGCTTCCCAAAAAATTATGAGAAGAAAAGTGCTGATAAAAACCCTAGTTGAGGGTTTGTTAAGGATGCCCTAGCTGAGGAAAAAAGTCTTCTTCAGTAAAATAGCAACTTCACCTGTCAGAGCAAACTTGTGTGTAATAATGAAAAGACTTGATCTTCTTATATAGCCTTCATTCACCTATTAAGTGGACCAAAATTAGAAAAGATAAAATTAATAATAATTTAATCTTTTCCTAATTTCACTTTTACCTTCTTACAAAAATGTCTTTTTATTTATCTTTGACTTTTACCAAAAGTCCTTATTTATTTTTGACTTCCACCTGTGGTGCTTTTTATGTGGTACAAAAGTCCTTATTTATTTTGAATTTTGACTTTGGCCTTTTTCCAAGTGCCCCTGTGGTCATTACCTATGGTCCTTTTTGATTCCAAAAATAGATCATCATAAACCAAGAGAGTTACTAATGCTTTTATCTCACACTCTGTGTGCCACCTAGATCTGGTACTAGGGTAACTTAACCAAGGGTAGATAATCCTTGGAGAAGTACACATTGTCACAAAGCCCATAGATCAAGGGTCAGAGTGCCACACATGCCTAGACCCAGTCTAGGGCTTACAGTGCCTTACTAGTAACAGGCCAGGTGCCTCCATTCTCCAAGAGAATGGCTACTCAGAACTAAGCTGAGTCTACCAGTCCTAGACTGGTCTATGTCGTTGTCCTAAACCAGATGTCTACTCAACACTAGGTTGAGTCTACCCAAGGCAGAGCTGGGTCTATATCATGGTCCCAGACCAGATGTCTACCATTCAACAGAATGGTCACTCAACACTTGGTTGAGTCTTCATCGTGGTCTCGAACTAGGTGGTCCCATTCTCCTAAGAGAAGGGCTCTCGATGCTGCTCAAAAAAATCAACACTCCCTCTCAGCGAGGAAGGCATTCTCTGCCATAACAAGCTTGTCACGAAAGTACACGAACTTTGATGCTGTCAGAGGCTTGGTCAAGATATCTGCAATCTGTTCATCTGTACTAATGTACTGCAACTTCAGAGCACCTCTCTGCAATAGGTCTTTGATGAAATGATACCTCATTTCAATGTGTTTCGATCTACCATAAAACACTGGATTCTCTGAAAGCTTTATGCAACTCTGATTATCGGAATGGATGATTGTTGAGTCAAGCTTTCCATCGAACAGATCAGATAACAAATTTATGAGCCAAACTGCTTCCTTGCAGGCATCGCTTGCAGCAATATACTTTGTCTCAGCTGTACTCTGAGTTATGGAACCCTGCTTCCTGCAGGACCAAGAGATCATTGCTGATCCCATACTGAAGCAATAAACAAAGGTACTTTTCCGGTCAACTGCACTGCCAACCCAATCTGAATCTAAATATCCAGATAACAATACTCCATTGCTGTAATATCCCAAATATTGATATTCTCTAATGTTCTATTGCTGACTCGTACACTCAATCTCATACAAATTTGCAAAATAACTGTGCATGCAAACTCGCCATGCAAAAGTACCCTAAAATATAGCTGAATTAGGGTTAGGGTTTTGCAGAGAGAAATTAACACTTACCACTGATATTCTGGCTGATAATGACTCTAGAGATAGCCGCATGCATAAGGATCTGGATGGGTGGTCTAATAATGCTCTTTTCCTCTGGTGTTACTGCCCCGTAGTATCATAAAAACCCTCCAGACTGAAGCTGACGTTTTTGTAGGAGGAGAGGTCTGTTCAGGATGAAACTTTTTGAGCTTGTCCGTCTGCTGATGCCGGAGAGATGGCTTGGCACATGCGGAGGTTTGGTTGCCTCTAAGTGCCCTAGCGAATTGATTAGCAGTTCTACCGCTCATGCCCCCAACTGATCTGATTGGCTGATAGTTGCTCCAGGTGAGCAAACTGATGGCTGATAATCATTGCATACCGTAGGATGGGCCTACTGAGAAAGAGGAAGCTGACATGCGGAGGAAAAACTGGGTTTTGTGGTCCTAGCAAATCCTTCTGTGTTTTCCCTGCTACTTCCGACTGCAAAACGCAGATCTGTTAATAACCCTTTGGAATGTGTTGGATCTCCAAATACTGTAGTATATGATGGATGCAATGGATAAACCTGGATGATCTATCCGAGTAAGAGACTAGGGCAGATATCTCACTGCCAAACCCTCGCTAGCTAAAGACACCGCCTCCAACCCCAACTACCGCGGCTGCACGCTGTGCTGCTGCTCAAAACTCCAAAATCAATCAACAATAACAATAGATATCCTATTTGGTCCAATAACCCTTCTTAAATAGAATAACATGTATGTTTAGGGTTTGCATGTCACTTTTAGGGTTTACGCTTCACTTTTGCATGCATGCAATACTAATTTCATGTTGACTTTAACACTAAAATAAGGCATGCATGCTCCGCGTGCTTTATGATATGAACTCTTATGGCCTTCTTACTACATTGATGACTTAATAATACTGAATTGATGTACCTTTCTGCTCCTAGTGCTATTAGTCCTCAGTTATTTCCTTTTTATAAAAACAGAACATTACAGTCCTCCCTCGCCAAAGATTGCTTGTCCTCAAGCAATGCCAACGCAAATCCACAATCAATCAACTAAACCAATTGAATCCGGGGATGATCCCAAGGTCCCAAATTATCCTAGGAGATTGGTAGCACCCTCTGCTCAAAGCACTGCACTGCACGGTACCATCACAAGATATCCCATGGAAGCCTCCTATAAGTAGAGTAACTAACCAGGCTGTAAATGAAGTACCATCACAATAGACCTTCTGAAAGCATCCTCTAGCAATCACCAAACTACTAGTCACTATAATCCCAGGGTCCCAAATCAATTTGAGAATTGCAGAGGTCAAAATGCATCCATCGCTACCCTGCGTAGTATCGACACAAGGAGCATCCTGAAGACTCCCAAGTAACCCCATCAGTAAAGATTGTATCCATCCCTCATATGGTCTCCCACCTGGATCCCAATGCAAACTTGTGCATCTTTCATCCCAAATATCCCAAGGTTCTTGTGGGACTATACCCTTGGCTAGGAATGTCTTCCTAAGAATCGCCCACTCAATAGGACACCAACTCTTAATCTCTCTCCAATCCAATCCCCAAAAAGGACCTTGTCCATAAGCACCATCACAAGGAATAATCCTACCAAGCTGACATTATGCCCTTTTGATTTCAATTGGAATGCTCATATACTGCTGCCCAATTTCTCGATCCTGGCCAACCTGTAAAAAATCATCCTTCATTATGCAAATGTGGACTCAAGCTACTGCAAGCCTTGTCTATGTACTCTTGAAGAGGATTGCTTTGAAATGTAATAGTATGCTTCTTCTGCTGCCCCATTAAGGAATCCAACTGCTCTTCAATACTAGAAAGCCTGACTGCTGACTTGCTACATACAACTCGAAGAACTGTAAGCTCAACATCTCGTTGTACTATGGTGTCTTGGAATATCTTGGTCCTCTCTTTCATTGCTAGAATGCTTTCTTTAACACGTTCAATCTTCTTTCGATGGCTATCATTTGGAAACTCAATCCCATGCATGTATAAACTCTCCCTAACCTCCATGTGTGATTGCCCATTGTCTCGACTGTTGTGCTCATTGCCTTGCACCACATGTATTTCGTCTGTCATAACTGTCTGGACTCCTGATGTAGGTGATGAAGAGTATACCAACTCCAACTCATCATACAACTTGACCACAATCTGACTAACGAATGTGCTGGTGTCACTAGACTCACAGGATGGCTCTAATGCTATCTCCTCATGCACATCCTCATCATGTTTTGTTAACTCCAAATCAAGCTCACCAACAACCTGTACTTCATGCTCATCTTTCTTCACTCCCCCAACTATGCCTTTAAGGAGATCCTCATCCAAATCCTTGGGCTGGCTCCCGAACTTCATGGTGTAATAATATTGAAAGGACAATGCTGCACATACCTCATCACCCAAGGCTAGATACTCCTGATATCGAGGCAAGTGTTGAAATACTACTAACCTCTACAAATCTCTAGTTCGACTGATGGCACCTGCTAGGGTGGTGGGCCTATTGTAAGCTCTGGATTTGTTCTTACTTATAATGTGGCAGAAGTCAGTGAAGGTCATGGCTGAATGGAATTCATCTCCTAAAGCTCTATACTCTCTCAGATAGGCACTCATGGATTCTTCTGGTTCTACTTGTGCTAGAGGCATTGCAGCTGGACTATCTAAGAATTGAGGCATGGTAGGTCGGGATGGCTTGTTGTATATATGGGGATGGCTCTGCATGTTGGTATGTAAGTGCTCCCCACTACTACTGGTGGATACCCTATCACTATTGGGAAACAAGGGACTGCGTGGAGTGGGCCCATTTTTCTCTGTCATTTGCCTGAAGGTACTCATCATTTCTTTTTGCCCAATAGTGAGTTCTTTTATGGCTGACATGAGACTATTGAAAGTTGTTTTATCATCATCGGCCATTGTTTCTTTTCCCTTTCCAAACTGATACTCTTTGTTCCCCAACTCTATGCCCTCTAATTCCTCTTCTCCTCTATCACTATTTCTAAACCTCTGTCTCCGGTAAGTATTGTTGTATGGATCTTCTGAATTCATTTACAATTTTGCATGCCCACAGCTGGCAAGGAACATGCTCTGATACCACTGTAATATCCCAAATATTGATATTCTCTAACGTTCTATGATAGTGCTGACTCGCACACTCAATCTCATACAAATTTGCAAAATAACTGTGCATGCAAACTTGCCATGAAAAAGTACCCTAAAATATAGTTGAATTAGGGTTAGCGTTTCGCAGAGAGAAATTAACACTTACCACTGATATTCTGGCTGATAATGACTCCAGAGATAGCCGCATGCATAAGGATCCGGATGGGTGGTCTAATAATGCTCTTTTCCTCCGGTGTTACTGCCCCGCAGTACCATAAAAACCCTCTAGACTGAAGGTGGCGTTTTTGTAGGAGGAGAGGTCCGTTTGGGCTGAAACTTTCTGAGCTTGTCCGTCTACTGATGTCAGAGAGATGGCCTGGCACATGTGGAGGTTTGGCTGCCTCTAAGTTCCCTAGTGAATTGATTAGCAATTCTGCTGCTCATGCCCCCAACTAATATGATTGGCTGATAGCTGCTCTAGGTGAGCAAACTGATGGCTGATAATCACTGCATATCGTAGGATAGGCCTGTTGAGAAAGAGGAAGTTGACATGAAGAGGAAAGACTGGGTTTTGTGGTCCTAGCGAATCCTTTTGTGTTTTCCATACTACTTTCGACTGCAAAACATGGATTTGTTAATAACCCTTTGGAATGTGTTGGATCTCCGAATACTGTAGTATATGATGGATGCAATGGTTAAACCTGGATGATCTATCCCAATAAGAGACTAGGGCAGATATGTCACTGCCGAACCCTCGCTAGCCGAAGACACCGTCTCCAACCCCAACTGCTGCGACTGCACGCTGTGCTGCTGCTTGAAACTCCAAAATCAATCAACAATAATAATAGATATCTTCTTTGGTCCAATAACCCTTCTTAAATAGAATAACATGTACTTTTAGGGTTTGCATGTCACTTTTAGGGTTTACGCTTCACTTTTGCATGCATGCAATTCTAATTTCATGTTGACTTTAACACTAAAATAAGGCATGCATGCTCCACATGCTTTATGATATGAACTCTTATGGCCTTCTTACTACACTGATGACTTGACTTAATAATACTGAATTGATGTACCTTTCTGCTCCTAGTGCTATTAGTCCTCGGTTATTCCCTTTTTATAAAAACGGAACATTACAACTGCTGGAAGTGTAACTGAGCCCATGCGTGATAGTACCTCGCACATTTCTGAGTACATATTTGGTAGCTATCAAGTCTATGTGCTTCGGATCTGACATGAACTGACTCAGTGTATTCACTGTGTAGCAGATGTCTGGTCTCGTATGCACGAGATACATCAGGGAACCAATGAGCTGTCTGTATAGAGTAGAGTCCACACTTTGTGAACTAGAGGCTGAGTCTCACAACTTTGTTAAGTTGGTAGTCATTGGTATGCTCATGGACTTGCAGTCCTGCATCCCAAATCTTTGCAAGATATCCACTACATACTTTCCTTGTGTCAGGAAGATCCCACCTGGATTTTTTCAGACTTCTAAGACAAGGAAGTAATGCATAAATCGAAGATCTTTCATCTCGAATTCAGAGGTAACCTCCCTCTTACACTGGTCTATCAACTGTTCGTCACCTGTAAGAAACAAGTCATCTACATATAGAACAAGTATCAAGACATGATTATGAACAACTTTAAAGTACAAGTTAGAATCAGCTGTACTTTTGGAAAACCCCAAGCTATGGAGAAATCCATCCATCCTGGCATACCAGACTCTCGGAGCCTGTTTCAGTCCATACAAGGCTTTCTTCAGTTTACATACATGGGTCTTCTTCCCATGGGTCACAAAGCCTTCAGGCTGTTCAATATAAACTTCTTCCTCAATCTTACCATTGAGAAAGGTTGTCTTTACATCCATTTGATGTAACTTCCATCCGAATACTGCAGCGAGTGAAATGATGGTTATGATGGTAGTGTACCTGGCAACAGAAGCAAATGTCTCGTCATAGTCAATGCCTTCTTTCTGAGTGAATCCACGAGCTACGAATCTGTCTTTATACTTCTCCACACTGCCATCTGCAACATGCTTGATCTTATAAAGCCATCTGGAAGTCACTACTGACTTTCCTGTAGGTCTGGGAAAAATTCCCAAAACATCATTCTTCATGATTGACTTATACTCTTCAATCATGGCATCAAACCATACCTGTTTAGTTGCTGCATCTTCGTATGATGAAGGTTCTGAACTGATAAGTTGACTCATAACACCGGAGTACTTCTGTGGTCTTATGCTTTCTCTGAAAGTCCCTGGAGGAGCTTTATGCTTATCGGCTTCTTGTACCGTCTCTCGGTACCAAGCAGGTCTCCTTTTGGAAGGAGGAACTTCAAGTAGTTCATCTAGTGGACTTTCAATGTTCTCAGGAACATTTAGAATTTGATCATCAAATTCCTCTTCCTCCCTCTGAATTTCTGAATCTGGAAACTCAAGTGGAGCAACTGCATCTTTCGATGAAAGCTCTAGTGTTTTACGAAACACAGCTTCCTCATGGAAGATCACATCTTTGTTGACCTCAATGTGCCTCTGTCTAGGTATATATACTCGATAAGTCTTCGAGCAATCACTACACCCAACAAAGATACCTTTCTTTCCAGAGGGCTCTAGCTTGGCCCTCTTCTCTTTTGGCACATGAACATACACAGGAGTACCAAATATCCTCATGTGTTCAACTCCAGGTTTCTTCTTGGCGAAGACTTCTTCTGGAGTCTTCTCCTCCAAGATAGCATGTGGGATTTTGTTCTGAATGTATACTGTAGTTCCTGTAGCTTCAACCCACAAAGACAAAGGAAGATCTAGATCAGTGATCATGGCTTTAGCAGCCTCACAGATAGTTCTATTCTTTCTTTCTGCAACCCCAGTCTGCTGGGGGTTGTAAGGAACTGTTAGCTCTTTCTTGATTCATGCTTCTCGACAAAAATCATTAAACTCATTACATTCATAGTCACCTCCGTTATTTGATCTTAAGATACAGATGTGCTTGCCAGTCTGATTTTCAATCAATACCTTGAATTCTTTGAACCTGTCAAATGTTTCACTCTTGGCTTTAAGGAAGTAAATCCAAGACTTTTGAGAATAGTCATCAATAAACAAGACATAATATAAACACCCACTCAAGGAGGGTGAAAACATGGGCCCACAAATGTCAGAATGAATCAAATCCAAAATGACTTTAGATCTACTCTTGCTTTTGGGAAAGGTTTTCTTAGTGTTCTTACCTAGAGTACATTCTTTACAGATTCCTTCATGTTTTGGAGAAACTTCTGGCATACTTGTGACCATCTTCTGCAATCCTAAGAGAGTTGTGTAGTGAAGGTGTCCAAACCTTCTATGCTAAAGTTCACAAGGATCAACTGTGTGATGTACCAAAGCATGAATGAAAACTTTAGAGGCCTTGTAGAGGTCTCCCTCTCGAACCCCAATCTGTACTGCTGAGTTTAGATCTGTGTCTTTTGCCCATAAAAAACCTTCTTTTCCATAAAGAGGACTTTGTGGCCCTTGTCTTCTAAACCAGCAACAGCTAAAAGATTCTTCTTTAAACCAAGAACATAAAGAATATCATCAATATGAAGAACCGTACCTGAGTCAAGTTGAAGTGAAGTTGAACCAACTCCTTCAATCTTGTAAGTGGAGTCATCTCCAAGTTCTACCTGAGTGGTGAACTTCTTCTTTCTGTAACTGGTGAGTGTACCATGGTTACCTGTCATGTACCTGGAGGCACCGCTGTCCACCAATCAAGAAGTGGAGCAAGCTGAGAAAGAACCAGTTAGAGCAGAAATCAAATAGTACTCTCTTTTAGGCTCATCAGTTTTATTAGCCTTGGTTTTCTTCTTCTCTTTTGGTTCTTCATCTTCTTCTTCCTCTGCTTCTGCAGCAGATGCTTGAAACATTCTCTCGGATTTCTTCTTGTTCTGCTTGCAGTCTCTAGCATAATGTCCAAACTTGTGACAAGTGTAACATTCAATTTTAGACATGTCAGAAAGCTTACCTTGAGGTTTCTTACCCTTCTTTTGCTGAGGGAAAGGCTTCTTGAACTTCTTAGTCTTTGCTGGAAGTGCAAGGTTATCCTCCTTGATTACCTTGTTAGTGCTCCTTCCTTCTTCTTGTATGCAATCATGCTAAAGCCTTTCAAAGGTAGGATGATTTTCTCGTCCACAGACGAATGCCATGAAAGTTTCCCAAGAGCTTGGGAGACCATCAACCACACAAGGTCATCACCATCAACCGTAATGCCAATAGCAAGGAGTTGATCTTTTTGTGCAATTTTGGTGAAGAAGGAACCAACACTTTCATGTTTGTTCAGCTTCAAAGTTCGTAGCCTCTTCTTCAAGACTCTCTTTTGACTGTGAGCCTTCTTTTCATATAGGTTTACCAAAGTATCATAGCATTTTTTAGCAGTGTTCAAAGATGTGATTTTAGGCATCAATACTTCTCTAATAGAATCATAAATGACTCTTCTAGCCTTACCTTGCTTCATCTTGTAAGCAAGCCTACCAACATTTGTAGTTGGCCTTTCTGTGACATTAAGAACAATGTCATCCAAGTCATTCTCATCTAGAATGGCTGTCAACCTGGCCTTCCAGGAGTTGAAGTTTGTTGAACCATAGAGCTTCTCTTCCGGTTTGAAACCATTGATGGCCATCTCTGTCACTTGTCCAATGTTAGATCTGCAAATCTTATTCCAAGATCTAGTGAAAAACAACAGCAGTGTTCCTTTACTGTGTTTTCACATGCTAAGCTCTGATACCATGTTGAATTTTAGCATTAGCAGATAACTTTAAAATTCTTGTAGATAAACTTAAACAAATCAGTAGTGCAGTAAAAACACATTCATCTCATCAACACAATGGACGCAATATTTTTCACTGGGGAAACCTTCAAAGGACAAATACCCCAAAAGCATTAGTAGCTCATCTTGTGAATGAGATGACTTAGGAAATTCTTTAAAAAGTTGTTTAAATCCATATTTGGATTTTACCCACAGTAACAGTAAAATTTATTAGTAAAACTTAGACTGATAATTTCAAACCACAATTTCCAGATTTACAAAAATTACCCAATTAAGGCTTTATCAGAATTTTTTTTTCTCTTGCCTGAGAAAAATTACAAGTTAACTAATCAGATTTGACTGTCATTGACAGTCCATACTTCTGTTGTTGTACGGCCGTACGAATCCTTATGGGTCTGTACGGATCTGCCCAAAACACTGTATGGTTGCCCGATCTACCCTTTTGTCTGCCCTTCTTTCCTGTTCCGCTGTCCTCCATTGCTTCCCGTGATCTTCCTGGTCTGCTCGACTGTCTAATATGCAGCCCTGCTGCTGCTCGGAGGGTTTGTAGCCCTGCCCGTGGCCACGACAGCCCTCTTAGGGCCTGCCCTACGCTACCCGAGGGTTGGCCGTGGGCCAAAACCTCATGGGTAAGCCTGCTAGAGGCTTGCCGAGGGTGCCTACAGGACCTTCATCCCTCACGTTAGGGCTTGTGATGAGATTCCTGAAGGTGTACGGAAGGGCAGTGCCTTGCCCAAAAAGAAAATTACAGTTCGTGAGTGGAAGAGAAGGGAGTTGCTTGAACTTTGTCTTGACTTCCTGAAAAAATAGAGAAAGCAGACAACCCGTGAGGGGAGAGAGAGAGATATGGCTACTCGAAAAAATTTGTAAGAGCTACCCAAAAAATTATGAGAAGAAAAGTGTTGATAAAAACCCTACCTGAGGGTTTGCTGAGGATGCCCTGTTGGGCATCCTCGTATGTATGTGCGACCAGTGGCAGGAGAGGATCACGGTCTGATTAGGGTTCTTGAGGGGAAGCTGGCCAAGCTTACCCAAAGAGTACCTACTTTACGTATTGAGCAGATCCCTGCTGTTATGCAGGAGTTAGTGGCTGGTATCCCACCTATCTGAATACGCCTTAAGAGAAGGGTAGCCAGAGCAATGCTTGTTTACATAGAGGCTGCTGCAGCTGAACAAGCTGAAGAAGCCCGAGAGCAAGATGACCAGGATGATCAGGGCGGGCAGGGTGGTCAAAATGACCAGGGTGGTCAAGATGACCAGGGTGGTCAAGCTTAGACCTAGGAGCATTTTATGGATTATGATCCAAATTTTGTATATTTTTTTGTGTATTATACAGTTATGACTGGATCTGAGGATCAAACTCGACCTATCTATATGGACAAATATTTGCATATATATATATATATTTTGTCGGTTTATTTACATGTGTATTTCAATGTGTCCGTTGTAAATTTTATGAAATATGTGTTAAATTCCAATCCAAGATATAATTCGCATATGCATCAATTAATGAATTTTGATTTCTTGGAATATGATTAAATGTAATAAAATCAAAATTTCTTTCCAATAACTTAACTTGCATAAACTGACGTAGTATAATAGGGTTTCGCACCTGATAAGCTCGATTGAGCTGGGAAACTACCAGTGGAGAGTCAAGCTTGACTTCCAGCTGGGTAATGCTACATGACAAGGCATCCCGTAAAAGCTCAATAATGGCCCTGTACTCGGCCACATTATTGCTAGTAGGACCTAGGCAAGTGCCTCCAGAGGAACTAGCTGTCCTGAGGGTGAGTAAATAACCCATGCAGCTGAAGCCAGGTTGCAAGTGTGGAGACTAGCACCATCTGCAAAACCTACGAACCACTCGGAAGACATCTATAACAACCAACAGATGCTATAAGAACACAAACCGGCGAACTATTGTACATAAAGTTAC
>LPNX010961499.1:491661-541559 GCA_001517045.1 Pseudotsuga menziesii | reverse complement strand
TAATGCAAAGACGGATTGGACGTCCCTTCCCATATTTCTTTGTCTTTGATTGCTGTGTATGAACTTAACGTATGCTTGAATGATGTTGAAACCCTAGACTTCAATAGTACCTCTCGGGATGGTTGTTTCTCACATGCTCGACTCCATATACATCATCGCACCATTGAGATTCGTAAAGGGTATTGGTCCGTGCAATATTTGGTTGAAGACCCTAGATGTCACCCAACTCTAGCACATGGATGAGTCTATTGAGGGGCCCAAATAGGTTCATGTCCCTTGTGATTTCTAGGTTGCGTTGGAGACAGTGTTCAAAATCCCTAGCTGTTATGGAGACAAATTCCTATGGCTTAGGGTACCACAATAGATAGCTTGAATCTAGAAATCAAACATTTCCAATATGCAAGAGAAATCAAATATCTAACACTAAAGGATCAAAACTTGTACCTTATTCCGGATGGTTGAAGTAGATCCCCATTGAGCTTTCCAACTCCAGCTTGAGTTGATAAATTCTTCCTCAACAATCAGTAAACAAGTCAAGCATGCTATATATATTTGTGTTAGATCTACTCTAGCATATATAATCAACAATGTATAAGCATTTGAAATCATCCATGGATAAAATATACATTCAAACATACATTATTGGACAGGAAAATATATTTCTATTAATATAAAATCAAAGATTACAATGAATACAACCTCTGTTGGCACATCTGCGAATTGGAGAAATTGAATCTCCCACTTGGGCCTCCAACACCTCAATCCTCCATCTCTCGATAGCAAGCTCACAAGAAAAAGGAAAGCTTGGGAAGAACACCAAAGTGCTCCAAGGGACAAAGGGATGCAGACTCAAGCATAAGTTCCATCAACAATGGACTATAGTTTCTTTGCTCTCAATTCTCACCTCTTCCTCATTGTATCCAAAGGGTTCCTTATATAGCTCTTCAATGGGGCAATGAAGGGTCGAATCTGAGTGATCTCAAGTCATATGGAAGGCCAGGAGACAAATGACTCAGATCCATGTCAAGGAAAACTCTAAAAGAATTTGGCCTTTTGCACACATCCCGATGTACATGGTTTTAGGGGTCAAACCCGCGTATATATGTGAGAAAGGGTTTAAAATTCATGTATAGCAATTTAAGCATGTTTTTAGGGATGATATTGGAAACATCAAAGGTATAAAAAAGGTCCATGGGGTCCAAAGAGTCTGTAGAGGGACAAGGGAAGGCCATACAAGTGTGATTCACCAGGTGTGGTAAGATCAGCTATAACAGATTCCCCCTATTGTGTGAGGTCAGAGGGGTCATACGATGGCTGAAATACATTATAATTCCATCCCAGAAGTGGAGTGATGAAGAACCCAGTGGAAGAACAGCCACCCAATCAGCATAGTACAATGATACAACTCTGCATATAACTGCAAATACATATAGCAGTCCCAGACACATAAGATTACAATGGCCATGAATAGGCATGATACAAAATATGACATGTGTGGTCATCACCACGTACAATATACATATATCAGAATCTCCATGATGAAGATATACAAAGGATCATGATCTCCATGAAAGATGAAGATATAGAATAGATCAAGATCTCCATAATGGCTGGAAATGTCTGACATATACTGGAATCAAGTCATGAGAGATGAAATATCATGAACATTGGCACGATCAACGAGGTAGCATACATGAGATGCCACCAATCTGGAAGGTCTTCTACACAAACCACTATGAGTACATGTCCTACTATGTGAATAGAGGTGTTGAGGTCGAACATAGTAGTCCATCGTCTGACTACCGATAATTGATGTATACTATTAACAGACATGAGATCACCCACCGATAATGATAATGGGACTCAAGGTACTAGAGTGAAAACTAACAAGTGTGAATAAATGTGTTGAGGTCAAACACTTGAGAGAATCCATTGATTAGGGGACATTAATGTATTCCCAAAGTATTGTCGATGGTGAGAGAACCTGCCACTGATGACTGTAAGTCTCAAGGCACTCAAAAATGACTCTAGATTCCAATCCCAGAATAAATGATCTGAAGTCGATGGGATGAAATCCACTGGAAGGAGGGAATTAAGGCATCCCCCATCATCCAACACGAGGTACTTAGCAAAGTTGTATAATGTGGAAGGACTCAATCATAAGGTGCACGAACCAGTAACTGTACTGGGAATGGTCGACTCATGTTTCAACTTCCTTCGAACAAGAGAATAACAACGAATGGTGACTCAATGTAGGCAGCATAGACTCGATATACAAAACTGAGACATCTCTGCGACACAGGAGGCATCGACAGAAGCTCCATAGGGACTGGAAGCTTAACTAGTTGGTGGAGATAAACTTAGATAAATGAGTACAACTCCTAAAGTCAAACTATAAACCCAACCAATGGATGTGATATACAGTGCTATGTTCGAAGGCGACACGACTTGACAGCTGCCAAAGATAACATATTTCCTTATCCGAATTTTGGTTTCTTAATTTTTTTTGTACTTTTTCAAATATTTGAAAAGCTTGAAAAAGAATAAAACTGATTTAAAGATACAGAGTAGGAGGAGACGAGTGTCAAATGGGAAAAAATTTAGTTCCAAGCAGTGGAACATACCTATGCTCAATGCAAGGATACATGTGTAGGATAGTGACACTTGGGGGAAAGTCCCCTCCCAGTAGAATATGGAATCAAGCTGCAAAGGATATAAAATATGGCTCTACATGGCTAGACATGAGACAATCTCGAGCTATATGGATGAAACTCAAAGTCAGGGAAGCCGGCGTAAGGCTAAAGAAGGCAGGAAAAGCTCATGATAATGCAATTACAACTTGACATAAGGGAGTCCAGGGGAAATAGGCCAGCAAAAGATCAATAGGAGTATGAGGCTCTTGCGAAATGTCATGGAGATACTAAAAGGGACTCCCAGAACTAAGAGAGGACTCACAGCATGGGTACCAAATTCAAAAGGGAGCTAACTAGGACACCCATGTATAGGAAAGCTCTACCATTCACATACTATCACTTCTAACAACAACATGAAGGTTCTGTGATACCATGGAATGGGTTCGTACCTAAGGTTAAAATGAAACAGTCATAAGGTCATGCAAAATGCAAGCGGATGTAAAATCCTAACCTATATGCCAGTTTAGACATGATACCTGTGATAGGAATGAACGGGTCTAAACCTCAGAGAGAGTGTACAAAACCTGGACCCTACATGACAACCATATTAGTCCAAAACAACCCAAAATAGTCAATAAAGAATCCAAACTAAAGGGAATAGGGAGGAATGATCATGACAAATAAATTCAAAGGAAACAGTGCGGTGGACGATGGGCCATAAAAAGGAATGTAAAGTGTAGACCCAACGTTCACGCATCCACTACCACCCCCATGAGGGTGACCACCGGTGTAAAGACCGAGAGAAGGGAGTCAAAATCCTCCACAAATGGAGTAGAGGGAAGAATTTGACCACTCCAAAATCTATGAGCAGGGTAAGGGGCTGTGATGCCCCCAAGTCTGACACTAGGGTCTGCACTAGGACGAAGGATGGGTGATAGGATACCAGGCATGCCAAAACTAAAAGGACCCAAACTCAAGAGGGCATAACTATACTCAAGTAACCGCGATCCCAAAGTCCAACTAGTGCACAATGAGCACACTCCTAAGAAAATATACAACCAAATAACAAGCAAACCAAGGGGAGGATATGTGAGCTCTCGGATACAGCAGGTATGTCTCGCCTAGGAGAGGCTCAAAACTCCAATACAATACAAGCGGAGGTACATAACCAATTATAGTGGCCCTCATATTCAACGCATAAAGAGACTATACTGTCCAACCTCTACCTGGCCAGGACACCTACAAAATAACCTTTGCAAGTACCCCTTGTGATAACCTAGGTAAGGCAACTAAGGTCACCCCAATATAACCAATGCCCAGATGGATAGTCGCAGGTGGGATCGATCGTATGGGCAGGGTAGCAAAGCCTGAAACTCTCAAAAGAGCCCCCAAATACGAATACAATCCTAGAAATATCTCTGGTGCTACTTAGTTACAACCAGGGGTCATCCCAATCATAACCACTCACACTGCCTCGTGCGTAACTCCCTTCTAAGAGGAGGATCCTAAGAAACAGTAATTATACCAAGGAATTTAACACTCTCACCTAGACAAACACATACATGTTGTTGTTTAGTGGTCTTGGAGAATTTACTCACAATGAACTATTCCAAGACCCTAAAACCTAATCTTGTTGGTACACCCTATAAAAAAAACAGTGTAATTCATTTTATTATGCGTTGATTTTAATTTCTTGTAATTACTCAAAGGGAAATGGCCGTGCAACTAGTGATATGAAGACTCAGTAGTGAAATAAAAGTGCACACCATAACAAACAATGCTAAGTGCAATCTTTGTCAAATGAAAAATAGGATATGCCACTACATGAGATGCATAAATATATATTCCTTTCCGAATGCCAATGCAATCCTTGTTGATGTATTTGTAACTTCGGAATGTATTCATCTATGTATCGTATGTATTGTAACCCGATGTTTATCCGGGATGTATATATAATGTAATTGAGTCATGTTGTCATGCCCTGATGTTCCAATTGGGAGAATCAATAATATAAACAAGTCATGTCAAGTCATAGTGTGTAACCCTCTGATTGTCTAGGTTAAAGTCCCCGCAGTTCTAGGGCACTAGGGTTATTAGAATATCCTAGTAGAGGTCAGCCCTGGTAGGGTTTTAGTCATGTCGGGATTAGTATAAATAGAGAACTGGAGTCTCTATTTATCACAAAACTCATCCACACTCAATTTTATCACATAGTTGAGGAAGCAGAAGACACTGGGACTAGATAAAAAGAAGATTACTGCTGTTGGGAGATCACTTACTGTCTTGGGGCTTTTACTGTTTTGGTGCTGATTCTATCTCTGAGGAAGTTGCGGGGTTTTTCCATTTATGGTTTCCCCCAGGATAAACACTGTGTTCATTGTCTCTTGTCTTTGATTGTTGTGCTTTTTATTCTCTTAGTAAATATCCTAATATAATGCTAGCTTAATGATGAAATTCTAACATGGTATCAGAGCTAACTTGAGAAGAAGACACTATGCAGCTACAGGAACTAGGGATTCCTAGTTTGTGGATCTTCCTCCACATATTTTTAGAAAAAGTAATGGGGAATAAATCTCCTCCCTAGGGCACATCTTCATGTTGAAGCGGAATCCAATTCTGAGGTTTTTCAGTTTTAGACCCAATACTGCTGCCGAAAATTAGGGCTTTTCATAGAAGAGGAATTTTTCAGTGAGCCCAGGCTTGGATTGATCTCTTCCCCAAAATCGAAGTTAGGAATAAATTTCAAGGCATTTTGGTGAACATATCTCTGAAAAAGAAAAACCCTAATTTGCTACTGAACTAGCACTGCAGGATTTCAGTTCAAGTTTCAGATCCGACATCTTGAACCTGGTAAGATCTAAATCTTTTATATTTCCATTTGAGGTTCTCAATTTAAGATGTCTCATCATACCAAGCTTGATGAAAATCTTGAGGGAGCTGATAACTTTCAAGATTGGAAGTATAGGACCTCCTTGGTCCTAGAAGAGAATGAATTAGACTCCTATATCAATGAGGAGGTTCCAGTCCCAGAGGGAGATGAGGCTAAGGCCTTGCATAAGAATAAGTTGGTTATGGAAAAGAGAATCATTGCTGATTCTATCAAGGATCATCTCATACCACAAGTGTCCTCCCTTAAGAAACCTAAAGCTGTGTTTGATGCCCTAACCAAATTGTTTGAAGGGAAGAACATTAACAAGAAGATGACCTTGAGAAACCAATCGAAGAATGTGAAAATCTAGAATGCTCAGACTATTCAGTCTTACTTTACAAGGGTTTATGAGATCAAGGAGCAGCTAGAAGTAGTAGATGAAGAAGTGGAAAATGCAGAGATTGTGATGACCACCTTGAATGGTCTCCCTAGATCATGGGACTCTTTCATTCAAGGAATCTGTGCCAAAAAGAAGTTAGTCAAGTTCAGCAGGCTATGGGAAGAATGCTCTCAAGAAGAAGCTAGGATAGAAGCTCGAGAAGAGAAGATGGGTAGTGAAGATGAAGCCCTCACAGTTCACTCCAAGAAAAATAGGAGGATCAATTATCACTCCAAAGGTAAGACCTCACACTCTAGAAAATATCTAAATACCATTAGATGTTACACATGTGATGAAAAGGGTCACATATCCAAAGTCTACCCTAACAAAAGAAATCTAAGGAAGAAGATAAACAAAATAAGACATCATGCCCATGCTGCAAAGGATGATGAACCTTCTTAAAAGAGAATCAAACAAGAGAGTGATGACTCTTCAAGTGAACATGAATATGTACCAATCTCCACTCTCACGGGAACTATTTCACATGGAAGCAATGATTGGCTTATAGACAGTGGTGCTTCCAAGCATATGACAGGATTCAAAGAATCATTTGTAAAGCTATCTGAACATGAGTCACCTCACAAGGTGAAACTTGGGGATGACTACCAGTATCCAATAAAAGGTAGTGGTGAATCCTTCTATAAAATATACTCTAGAAAGTCTTTGAAGATGAAGAATGTATTATTTTTTCCATGCCTAAAGAAGAACCTCCTCTCCATATATGCATTGGATGCAAAAGGAATGAGGGTTGCTTTTGTAGATGGCCAAGTTCTTATGTGGCCAAAAGGAAAGAATTTTGACAATGCAATTGTGATCAAAGAACAAGAAGGAGGCTTATACAAGTTGAAAGGCCAACCAGATCAAGCTTTGGTTCATGACATAGTAGAACCAAATGAACTATGGCATAGAAGGCTTGCACATGTGCATTACAGAGCACTACCACTTGCAAGCAAAGTTGTTGAAGGTCTTCCAGAAATACAAGAAAAACATGAAGGGGTCTGCAAAGGATGTGCAAAAGGAAAGAATACAAAGAAGACATTTCCAAGTAGCGAAAGTAAAGAAAAAGGAATATTGGAAATATTCCACTTCGATGTATGTGGACCAATGTCATCAAGCTCACTAAGTGGGTATGTGTACTATGTTTCTTTTATTGATGAATTTTCTAGGAAGACATGGATTTACTTCATGAAGAATAAAGATGAAGTGTTTAGAAACTTCATGGAATTCAAAGCCTTGATGGAGAACCAAACTAAAAATAAGATCAATACTTTTTTATCAGACAATGGTGGAGAATTCACTTCAAATGAGTTCAAAGAATTATGTAAGGACTCATGGATTAAGAGGAATTTGTACACTCCTTACAATCCACAACAGAATGGGGTTGCAGACAGGAAGAATAGAACCATCATGGAAGCTGCAAGAGCTATGCTTCATGATAAAGATATTCCTATGCACCTTTGGGGAGAAGCAGCCAGAACAATAGTGTATGTACAGAATCGTACTCCACACAGAGTACTCGAGAACAAGACTCTTGAAGAAATATTCTTCAGAAAGAAACCAGAAGCCATCCATCTCAGAATATTTGGATGTCTTGTGTACATACACATTCCAAAAGAGAAGAGAACAAAATTAGATCCTTCAGGAAAGAAGGGTATATTTGTGGGATACTCTAAAAGCTCGAAGGCTTACAGAATATACTTCCCAGGATTCAAAAATATTGATGTCAACAGGGATGTAACATTTGATGAAGATTCAGCCTACATCAAATCCAGAAAGAAACTTGCTGAAGAACCTAAAGAAGCAGAAGCTCCCAGAATTCATGATACAATCATGAACGAAGAAACTCAAGAAACAGATTGAGAATCTGAAGAACCACAAAGACCTATAGATCCACCACAGGAGAAGAATCCTCACAAGAGGAAACCTGCTTGGGTACGAGAGATTATCCAAGGTGTGGAAAGATATTGGGTTCCAGAAGAGAATCTTAGAGAAAGAAAGAGGACTAGATCCTGTTCCAGTATGTAGCTCTACTATGTGACTTCATTAATAAAGAACCTTCCGAGTATGAAGAAGCAACAGATTGAAAATAATGGAAGGATGCAATTATCTAAGAGTATCAATCAATCATGAAGAATGATGTTTGGGATGTTGTCCCAATACTAGAAGGGAAGTCAGTAGTAACTTCCAAATGGATCTGCAAGATCAAGCATGCTGCAGATGGTAGAATTGAAAAGTATAAGGAAATATTTGTTGCTTGAGGTTTCTCCCAGAAAGAAGGAATAGACTATGAAGAAACCTCTGCACCTATAGCTAGATACAATTCCATCAGATCGGTACTTGCTCTGGCTGCAGTGATGAAATGGAAGATACACCAAATGGATGTCAAGATTGATTTCTTGAATGGTGTAGTAGAAGAGGAAGTGTATGTAGAACAGCCACTCGGCTTTGAGACACATGATAGGGAGTCTCATGTGTGTAGACTAAATAAAGCCCTGTATGGTTTGAAACAGGCACCTAGGACATGGTACGACAGAATTGATAGCTTTCTATCCATTTTGGGCTTTAGCAAGAGTAAAGCAGATTCCAACCTTTACTACAAGGTGGAAGGTGGCAACCCGGTGTTACTTCTACTATATGTAGATGATCTGTTTGTGACAGGTATGAATGGGTTGATTGCTGATACGAAAAGAAAGCTTGCTGCTGAGTTCAAGATGAAGGACTTGGGAATGATGCACTATTTCATAGGTATGGAGGTGTGGTAGACTATAGATGGAATCTTTCTTGGACAAGGAAAGTATGCAGTAGATATCCTGAAGAGATTTGGGATGATGGACTACAAGGCATTGACCACAGCTATGGTATCAAACCTGAAGCTATTGGGTGATGCTTCATCAGAGACAGTTGATGTCACAATGTATCGTCAGATGATTGGGTCCTTGATGTACCTGATGAACATGAGACCATATATTTGCTTTGATGTGAACACCTTGAGCCAATACTTGACAGATTCGAGACATGTTCACTTGACTGCTGCAAAGCATATTCTGAGGTACCTAAAGGGTACGGTTGATTATGGGATCAAGTATAAGGATGGTGAAAGGATTAAACTGGAGGGTTATGTTGATTCAGATTGGGTAGGCAGTTCCATCGATAGGAAGAGCACTTCAGGGTGTTGCTTCAGTATGGGATCAGGTGTGATCTCATGGTTTAGCAGGAAGCAATCCTATGTGGCACTGAGTACAGCTGAAGCAGAGTATGTTGCAGCCTGTTTAGCTAGTTGTGAGGTGGTATGGTTGAGGAAGTTACTGTCTGATTTGTTTGATCTCCAGTTAGATGCTACTTTTATATACTGTGACAACTAGAGCTGTGTAAAGTTGTCCAAGAATCCAGTATTCCATGACAAGTCGAAGCATATTGAGATCAAGTATCACTATATCAGGGATATGGTGCAGAGAGGAGTAGTGAAGCTCCAGTATGTTGCAATGGACGAACAGATAGCTGATGTGTTGACTAAGCTATTGGCTAAGGTGAAGTTTGAGTACTTCAGGGAGAAGCTTAGTGTTCTCCAGATCGAGGTTCCTCCCAAGAGGAAGTGATGTGTTCGTGCTGTGCCATTCTGACATGGTGAGAGGATTGGTTCCTTCCATGATCATATGTAAGTGCAGTGCCATTCCGACATGGTGAGAGGATTGGTTCCTTCCATTTTCAAGTATATGTGGATGCCACATCCAGCATGAAAAAGGGTTGGCTCTGTGAATACACATGCAGTATGAAAAAGGACTAGATCTGTGTAGATGGCACATCTATCATGAAAAAGGGCTGGCTCTTTGGATGCCCTACCTAGTATGAAAAAGGACTAGCTCTGGGAAGGCTCATCTAGTATGAAAAAGGACTAGCTCTGAGTAGCTTCCACATCTGGTATGAAAAAGGACCAGCTTTGTGATGCCCTACCTAGTATGAAAAGGACTAGCTCTAGGAAGGCTCATCGAGTATGAAAAAGGAATAGCTCTGAGTAGCTACCACATCTGGTATGAAAAAGGACAAGCTCTGTGATGCCTCATCTGGTATGAAAAAGGACTAGCTCTGTGATGCCCTACCTAGTATGAAAAAGGACTAGCTCTGGGAAGGCTCATCTAGTATGAAAAAGTACTAGCTCTGAGTAGTTGCCACATCTAGTATGAAAAAGGACCAGCTCTGTGATGCCCTACCTAGTATGAAAAAGGACTAGCTCTAGGAAGGCTCATCTAGTATGTAAAAGGACTAGCTTTGAGTAGCTACCTCATCTGGTATGAAAAAGGACCAGCTCTAAGATGATACATCCAGTATGAAAAAGGACTAGCTCTATAGAGGTTTCGATGACGAGAAGAATCAAGAGATAGAACCTGTGACGATGCCCAGTGATGATCCAGATCGAGTGATGATCATCGAGATGCAGTGATGATGATCCAACAGTGATGATCTAGATCTAGTGATGATAGCCAGTAATGATCCAGATCCAGTGATGATGTCTCATGATGATCCAGATCTAGTGATGATGTCCCATGATGATCTAGATTGAGAGATGATCCAGATCCAATGACTTGAAGATGAAGATGACTTGAAGACTCAGAAGAATTGAAATGCAGATGATGAGATGATCCAGTTGATACAGAGAAGAAGACCAGTGCTGAAAATTGTGTTGAAAGAATACCTTCCTAGTTAAGAGGGAGTGTTGATGTATTTGTAACTTCGGAATGTATTCATATATGTATCTTATGTATTATAACTCGATGTTTATCCGGGATGTATCTATAATGTAATTGATTCATGTTTTCATGCCCCGATGTTCCAATTGGGAGAATCAATAACATAAACAAGTCATGTCAATTCATAGTGTGTAACCCTCTAATTGTCTAAGGGTTAAAGTCCCCGCAGTTCCGGGGCACTAGTGCTATTAGACTCTCCTAGTAGAGGTCGGCCCTAGTAGCATTTTAGTCATGTTGGGATTAGTATAAATAGAGAACTAGAGTCTCTATTTATCACACAACTCATCCACACTCAAGTGTAGAGCATAGTTGAGGAAGGAGAAGACACTGGGGCTAGATAAGAAGAAGATTACTGCTATCGGGAGATCACTTAATTTATTGGGGCTTTTACTGTTTTGGTGCTGATTCTATCTCTGAGGAAGTTGTGGGATTTTTCCATTTATGGTTTCCCCAAGGATAAACACTGTGTTCATTTTCTCTTGTGTTTGATTGTTGTTCTTGTTATTCTCTTAGTAAAGATCCTAATATAATGCTAGCTTAATGATGAAATTCTAACAATACTTCCTATATAAAAGCCTAAATAAAACTCTCATCCAAGCAATCCAATGCAATTGCCTCCTCAAATCCATATGCAAAAAATGCTTTTTATATTTTTCAATATAAAATAATGAAAAATGCAATAAAAGTCATCTAAAACTCTCAGTCTGCGCAACAAGTATAAAACACAAGCCCAACAAGACACTGAGACAAAAAAGAGTAATGCACTAATGGAAAAACAAAAAGGATAAATGACTAAAACTACTTTCAAAGAAAAATCAATGAAAAAGAGGTCTCTGGTCGCGAAAGAAGCATCCAACATACAACATCAGACCCAAGGAAGACCCAACCACACTCACAACCCACCCAAGAACTTCCCACAACATCAAACTCACCAAAAGGGAGGATGTACGTGACTATTTAAAGAACAACTGCGTATATACATGAATTTTGGACAAAAACCTGCGTATATAGAGAAGATAGTGGTAAAAAATAGGCCAAGAGTCAAACCAATAAAGGGGAGTGTCAATGGATGAACATACTATAAAATGCAACAAAAAAACAAGGAGAAACAAAGAGCAAGTTAAGAATATCAAGCCCATTGTGCCCGTAAACCCCAAATAAAAACAAGGAACATCCCTAGCGGATTCGCCAATTCTGTTACGAAGAGGAATTCCTATGGCTTGGGGTACCACAATAGACAACTTGACTCCAGAAATAAATCCTTTACAATATGCAAGAGAAATCAAATATCTAACACTAAAGGATCAAAACGTGTACCTTATTCCAGACGGTTGAAGTAGATCCCCGTTGAGCTTTCCAACTCCATCTTGAATTGATAAATTACTTCCTCAACAATCAGTTAAAAATACAAGCATGCTATATATATTGGTGTTAGATCTACTCTAGAATATATAATCAATAACGTATAGGAATTTGAAATCATCCATGGATAAAATATTCATTCAAACATACATTATTGGACAGGAAAATATATTTCTATTGATATAAAATCAGAGATTACAATGAATACAACCTCTGTCGGCACGTCTGTGAATCGGAGAAACTAAATCCCCCACTTGGGCCTCCACCACCTCAATCCTCCATATCTCAATAGCAAGCTCACAAGAAAAAGGAAAGCTTGGGAAGAACACGAAAGTGCTCTAAGGGACAAAGGGATGCAGACTCAAGGATAAGTTCTGTCAACAATGGACTATAGTTTCTTTGCTCTCAATTCTCACCTCTTCCTCAATGTATCCAAAGGGTTCCTTATATAGCTCTTCAATGGGGCAATGAAGGGTCAAATCCGAGCGATGTCAAGGCATATGGAAGGCCAGGAGACAAGCAAGTCGGATCCATGTCAAGGAAAACTCCAAAAAAAATTGGCCTTTTGCACACATCGCGATGTACACGGTTTTAGGGGTCAAACCTGCGTATATATGCGAGAAAGGGTTTAAAAGTTGCATATAGCAATTCAAGCATGTTTTTAGGGATGATATTGGAAAAATCAAAGGTATAAAAAGGTTCCATGGGGTCCAAAGAATCTGTAAAGGGATAGGGGCATGGCATACAAGTGTGATTCACCAGGTGTGGTAAAATCAGCTATAACACTAGCAATGCTTCTATATAGATTTATGATTGATGCAGCATATTCGTACCACAGATAATCTGACTCTCTATCAGTAAAATATGTACCATTCTATATCCAATAGACCATCAATCATTAAGATATAGCATTCCATGAGAATGTAACATCCCTGATCCTCTGACCAGTGAAGAGGAAACTACTATCACCAAACATACGGGAAAATATCCCCATGAAGATGAACATGCATATAGTGCTGAAATAAAAACTTAAAACATAAAACATGCTAAGACGCATAAACCTTCACATGCATAGTGGAAGCAAACATACATTCATTCAAGCATACCACATGTTCATCATATTCATTATTCAGTAAATATAAATGCAGAGGCAAAATAGTTAAGAATACTCATCTTAAAAAGGACTTGTCCTGCAACCAGCTACGTCGTTGTAACATTCCACCCAACCATAGGCTAGTGTGCTCATCAATCTCTTAGCAACACTGTCACCCCCTGAGATGGGGATGATTCCTCAAGGATTAAGGGTCAAAGCAGGCTTACATGTAGCCAAGGTACACAAATCAGCCAAGCCCACATAGTAGGGTTTATCAGGCCGTCAAGGAGCTAGGAAAGGCTAAATGCTAAGCTGGGGGTCTCAATAGAGAGTTAAAGATGCTGAACGCAGAGCTAATCCTGAGTTCTAAGACATCCACACACCCAATACGAGGAATCAGTCATTTCTCTGCTTCACAGTCCCTCAGGCCCTGAGTTCCCCTTCCAATAATCTTAAAGGGTTGTGGAGAAGAAAGCAAGTAGTATAACTCTATCTGAGTGGATCCAAACACCAGTTTTCTCAAGAATACCCCCCCTCTAATCCTACTCTCAACAATCCAAAGACCAACCACTGCACACCGTAGCAAAACAAATAGTTCACAACTCTATGAAGAAGATGAAGACAAAAGGGTGACAACCCCAAACAAAAAGGTGAACACGGCTCAAGTCCACAAGATAAATAAGAGTTGTTCTTAGCCCTAGTGTGGCCAAAACAACTCAGCAGCAACCCAAAGAGGTACTTGCATACATAGCAACCCAAAACCAAGGGAAGAGAATACACATTCTGTAAATGGGAAAGAAGCAAAAATCCCAGCATGGACAGGGGAAAACTCAGCCAATGAATGTGGAAATCAACAGTCGTCCAACATCCATGATCCCACAGCACACAATTCCTCAATGCAATCGTTGAAGAAAATTACACTGATAGAAAATGGGAAAAGAACCGATTCGCAATCTATGCGTGAGGGGAAAGGATGCGGCCAACAAAACTGTGGAAGAGAACGCCACCACGATCCAACGATGGAAAATAGAACATTACACAGTCTAACAATGGTGGAAAAATACACCGAATCTCTGTGTGAACATGAGGGTGAACACAAGCGTAGACTAGAAACTTTGTGAGAGGAGGGAAGAACGAACCCCCCAGCAAGGAAATGTAATCCATTTTAACTCCTCCCTATGTGAGGAAAACAAACAGTCGGGAGTGGGGAGAGTGGACAGCATAATCAGTCATCACGTGATGGAGGGAGTGGAGGTGTGAGTGTAGTGGTTTCCTGCCAACCCATAGCTGCCCCCACTAACAATAGAAACTAAGGTGGTCGACACATGGCAAACTCCCAAAGGCCCCCACGAGTTAGACAACCGCCCCTTAACCTTAGGAATCATGCCCTTTTCATTTAACATTGCACAATCGTAGCCGGATGTAGGTTTATTTTAAATTGATGTGCATACTTACATGATGCCAAAACTATAGTGTGTTGGATAGCATGATGGACCATTGGCAACGATCCCTATTGCCGAAACATAACACAACCGAATCGATGGTGGAGATATTTCCTTTAGCTCCACACCATGATTTATTACAATGTATACATCATGTACCTTTTAATGAAAATGGGGTCAAAATCGGGGCATTACAATCCCCTCCCCCTTGGAATAACACCATCCTCGGTGTTCCAATACATAGGAATACATATACAATTTTCACATCAAATTTTCAAAATTTTGCAGATCTGTCCCATGTTTAGTTATTTACTTTGAAGGCTCAGGACCAAGCCCCTCAGCTTCCATGTACTTCTCTTACTAGTTCTCAGCTCTTGGCTTATCCCAAAGTCTAGGAACTTTGTGGCCGCTGCCCTCTTTATGTTCCCTCGTTGGGCAGTCCCGGCGTAAGTGATGTCCTCCACATTCCTGGAATTTCTCTAGCTGCCTCATCTTTCCCTCCTCAATTTCCTTTGAGTCTTCATCCCTGGACCATTTCTTAATGGATCACTTGGACAAAATTCCATCATTGGTCCACTTCCCTTACCTTTACGGATTGCTCCCTGAAGGCTTTTGACCTCCTTTTGCAAACCAATAGAGTCTTGCAAAATCTGGTGGTTCATTTCATTCTGCCTTTTTGTATCTTGAGCATCTCTCCAAGATTCTCTTAGGTCCTGAAAATCATTTGGAGGAGACTTTCAGCCAATTCCAGCAGCTTTTGGTCTGCTGCCATGATCAATGTGCACCACTGGATTTCACCTTTCTCACCTGTGAAATGCATCATTGAAATTTTGTTAGACCAAGCATAATATAGGCATTAAAATCAATCAATTAATTTCCCAATTGGCAAGATAGTCCAAGCCTCATCTAGGAGACTTTCATATTTTTCATGCCTTCCCAATAGGCACATGAGTTCATTCATCTCCATTCTTGGGCAGGGAATTAACCATTCCAGCATTCACAATTTACTTTGAGCAAATAGACACATTCTATTTTCAGTCATACATGCATTCAACAACCTTTTGTTTTCTAAATGCATAAATGTATATATATATATATATAATCAAAAGGCAAGAGAGAGCAGCAAGAGTTTTTTTTTTTCTCTTTGTTTTGTTCCATCCTCGAACCCACACCACCTCTATGGCTTTTCATGCTCTTAGCCTCTTTCACTTCACCGTGAATTCTGGACCAATCCCTCTTGGTCATGACACTTAGTGTCTCCGGTCTATTTCAAACCTCTCAACCATGGACCCTCCCCACATGGTTTGTCTCGGCTGCTAGGAACTTTATAGTCTCACTATCACCTTTTTCATTACTGCTCATTCTAAGCTCTTTATGATAGCCACATCTCCACATGCACCCCTAGGATGCTCTCATAGTCCTCACTTCCAACGATACCTATATTCAGACATTCACATGTTTAGATTATTCTCATCAGTTTTTATCTCTTAAACAAGAGCTTAAAACATCATAACCAAATCATATACACATGCATATTCATAAGCAATAATTTCAACATAATCCAATACTTATATGTATTGTGCATTTCCTTGTTGGTCCACAGGATCCTTCTTCACTTTCCAAGCCCTAGGGTCGCCTATGGACTTGGATGTTAGGTTAGCATGCAAGTTGCTTCAAAACATCTTTTTAGCTATATTTCAAGCACAGTCAAGCCAACCTTTAGTTGGGTTTATCAGACCGTCAACAAATCGCCTATACTTATATCAACAATACACTTATATCAACAACCAATCATCATCCAAGCCAACATCGTTGGGTTTATCAAGCCATCAACAATAACACATGCACTTATATCGACCATTTCCAGGTTTTATTTCCAGTAGTGAGCTCTAATGCCACTACCCCATATCACACAAGAGACCATTCCCTTCTCTGAATTGACAGTTCCTAAAAAATGTCTCATTTTTCTGTGCCCTTTAGAGAGACCACTCCCTTCTCTAAGTTGACAGTCCCTTAGAAATGTCTCCTTATTCATGCTATTTAGAGAGACCACTCCCTTCTCTAAGTTGATAGTCCCTCAGGAATGTCTCCTTCTCTGTGCTCTTTAGTAGAAGGTAGGATGAGCTCAAGCCTTTGTCCATTTAGTATACAATACCAGGCTACATCTGTTTAGCCTGACAATAGAAGCAATGTAAGCATATTTGTTAGCGTTATTGCTCCAAAATTGTAACCATATTTCACATCATTCACTATCAAGTATTGAGACACCAGGAGTGCGTCCACTCCCTAAGGTGTAATCAATATTGAAAAACCCTTACATGATCCGACATCGAGAAAGTGTGCACCCTTTTTCGGTGTGTGCCATGTAGGCCCTATGCATACTCAAGCAATCTGCCATAATGGAAAAAAAATCAAAACATGCTTTACATATTGAATTTAACAATTTGGCATGCGTATTCTTAGCTAGGGTCACAAAACACTTATCCATTTGCCGAAGCAATTTTTCTTCATTAAGGAGGAATGGGGGCTCCCTTCTCTAAGTTGACAGTCCCTCGGTTTTCCATCCCAACTCCTCTTTTCATGTCATATCCATACATGTATTACTGACATGTCTATACAATCTCACTCATGTTGCTTACCAAACATGTAGTGCAGATGAGACATTTCCAAAATGTCCAATGGAGTTTCACCCGAAACCCATTCCAAGATAAGAGAAAACCTTCCCATGAAGTTTGGCTCCTACAGGCCAGCACACATGATCTTTCTGCAGTGTGTACCCCTGAAACCTTCATCAAATAGCCAAACAGTCAATCATTATTTGATAATACAATCCAAATTTGATTGTTCCATAACCAAGCAATAACATTATTAATTAAATTCAATGAGAATTTGCAACTCTGTTTATTACGAAAATTGATTTGCTTGGCAATGAGGTGATCCTCATTTGTGGGTCTCTTTTAAGAAACACCACTATGCCCATTATAATTCTATGCTTCATAACATGAACACCCACTTTCATTGCGCCCTCCTAACACAATTCTATGCAAGCCAATAGTGATTAGTAGTTGTCAGCAATTTCTCAAACCTGAAATTCACAAATTCAAATTTGACAACTCATTATGCATATAAACTAGTTTCACGGCCATGAGACTCTTCTCATGAGGTTTGGCTCTTTCACATGGTAGATTTCTGGCATTTTTCATGGTCTTACTCTCATTTCCATGCTCCAAAAAATCTACCATAAACCTGAACTTCAATCAGCCAAATGCTTGGTAATTCTTGATGCATATAACCTTTTCATTGCTACAACAATCACCAAAGCATTTTCAGAATTTATAAAATTCCAATACTTCCAGTTGTTAATCGCATCAATATTACCAAAACTCATTTAATTCATGCAATAATTATCATACTTTATATTATAGGGTACAGTCACATCATTCATGTAATTTAAATGAAACATTTAGATACTCCTTATTTCACAAGTGTATCATTTGTACCACCTTGCCCTTCCATAGAGCATTTCCGGTAGCTAGTTGATCATGGATACCTTCTTCATGCACTTACTATCCTGCATTCGTAACAGCTCTTGAAATGGTTCTAGAATTGTCATCAATTCATCATTTCAGCCATTAGTTATTCATAATATCACATGTGCTATCTTAATGCATTCATGCAATGCATCACAACATTTGCACCCATACTTAGGTAATCATTTGCTCGCACCCTTCATATGCATCCATTCAATGCATAACTACAAGATTTATGAAATATTTTAATGCATATCCACTCAATGCTACCTTGCATTGATTCAAGAATACTATGCATTCAAACATACCATGCATGGCCTAACCATGACTACTTCATATAGGATGCATTACTATAATCAAGATCATCGGTGCTTACTTTCTTCGGGCTACTAAGCTCATAGCAACATAATACATGCATAGAATATTTCTATATGAAGGTAGTATAACATTCGAATATCCACATGGTATGAGATCTCTTACCTTTAACACTCCAGGAAATTGTCATAATTAAACTCTTACCTTCATGGGTCCTACTTACACCCTTGACAATACCAGTTTGGTTGGTCCTTTGCAGGAGATTGCAGAATTTGCTCACCAACTCTTGATTATGGACTTGTTGCCTTATCCCTTTCTCCATAGGGTTTCTAGTCACATTTGTCAGCATCAGCAACATATTTAGCCATGTTCATGTTGTTGTTGGTTTTTCCACTAATGCCAACATCAATGCAATAATCATCATTAGTGGTTCATTATAAACGTATAATTCTCACTATATTTACCAGCATGTAATATCCTATGCATGCAAGGCATATCCTCATACATTTCATGTATAAAACTTATAAAATGTAGTTATAATCAGCAAGGAAACTTCCCTTTTTACATCCCTCATCCTTGCATGGAACTCCTCTTCCACACAATAGCTTATTTGATTCCATGGTCTTGCTACGTCTAGGCATGCAATTTCCCAAATTTGTTCATTTGACAACATCACCTTTCTCTTTCAGGCAATCCCTTAGAACTTTGTTGCTCCTGCCTATCCATATGCTTCATTCTGACCTCGGGTGTGAAAACCACATCATTTCAAAAATGACGGCAAAACACACCACTGAATGTTGGGTCTGAAATGCGAACTTCAGCCACCTAGGGTTTTCTTCCTTTTTCAGTATTGAAACTGCTGATAAACCCAATGATAAATTCACTGCAAATCCCATTGGAGCACTAGCTGGAACTGCTAAAAATTCCACTGGAAAACTCAATTTTCTTTCTCCCTATCGGGTCCCTTCCCAACTAATTTTCTAATGCTTCGGTGGTCAAAATGCCTAGCTCATCGGCGGTCTGTTCCTTTATTTTTCTTCGGTGTTTCAGTGAGAAAAATGAATAGACTTCCAATTTTCATCAGTGAGAAAATTGATTGTTCATCAAGTCCTCTCCTTACTAATATTCTAGGGTTTCAGTGGCTGAAACCTCTAATTTATTTCGTTGTATCGGTGAGTTGCTTGTCTACTATTCCGAGTTTCATCGGCGATTCCTTGGTCTATTTTTATCCGTAGTATTGGGTCCGTAATCGTCTATTGCTCTAAACGTCATCGGTGATAGGATAGACTAACCTATTGTGTCGGCGGCCGATTTCCCTATGCATAGGACGGTTAGTCCCTTCAGCTTCCACAATGGCAGCCCACAATCGAACTATATCTTCTGCAACTCACGAATTTGTTGGCGGTCGGAGCAACTAGGATTTTATGAAATCAGCAATCAGAGAACATCAGGTGATTAGTTCTTTATATGGACACAATGACGATCCACGATATTTCTATGCCTTCCATGGCCATGGGTCTATCGGTGGTTGAAACAATGCCCATCAGCGGAATAGTCTACTAATCGGCTGCAATGGTGGATGTTCAATCAACTAAGTTTATCCAACGTAGCTCATCGGCAACTGAATCACCTAATCATCGGTGATGTGATTAACTAACCATTCGCCAATGGCCAATGATTCTATGACTTAGAAAAAAATTTGAAAATTTTCTCTTTAGTCTTATTTTCCATCGCTTCATCGGCTCAACTATATCTTATTCTCCATCGACGCGAAAACATCCTCTACCTTCCGCCGATTCTATCGGCTCCATCTCCCCTATCCTTTTCCAATCAGAGCAACTTCTTGTCGCCGCCGTAGTTATCGGAACCATAATTCACTAACACCTTGGCATCGGCGGAATAGTTCACTCAACAACCACAATGGCGGCTCATCATCTTCGATCTTTTTTTCTGATCAGGGGCCCAATCTGCTAATGATTTCCAATCGATGAGATGAAGCATAACCTGATCGACATCGACAGTCGAAAATTTTCCCGTCGGAAGACTAGTGCTCTAGGATTCTACAACGACGGGCGCACGAACCACTATCGTCTTCCGATGGCCAATGATTTTAGGCCTTAGAGAACATTTTTGAACTTTCTTTACTCCATCGGTTGTCAGAACGTCTTCCTCTACAGCGTTGGCGGTCACAGGCTCTATCCGTCGAAAGGATAGTCCTATAGCTATCCGCAATAGCGGTGTAAGATCATCTAATTCCTTCCAATTTTCATCGGCGATCCACACAACTAACATGCTCTGATGGCTGACGAAGTCAACACTTAGAAAAAAAATTAAAATTCTATGCCATCGGCAGTCGGAGGCTCTATTCTTCGGAAGGATAGCGGTCTAGCCATCTGCAACAACGACGCTCAAATAGCTAAGCATCGGCGATCCATCTATCTAAGTGTTCCGATGTGCCAATGGCAAAAACACTTAGGAATTTTTCCAAATTTTCCTCCTCTGTCTCCCGCCGCATCGGCTGTCGGATCAACTATCCATCTGGTGGCCTTCCCACTAAGTGCTCTGCTGCATCGGAAGAACTTGTCACCAAGTTTTCTGATGAGTTGAAATTCTGGCCCTTAGAAATTTTCTTGTCTTCACCCATTTTTCCTGGTTTCTACTCGAGAGTAAGCAACCTGCCTCTATTAACTATTTATCATGGCCCTCTAAGGCCCAAGTGCTGCAACATAAGCTCTGTCACTACATCTTCATAGCCCATTCAGGCCCATGCTACAACCTTTAGCCTTCATACCATACTGTAACATCCCCGACCCTCTGATCTGCGAAGAGGACACTACTATCACCAAACATACGGGAAAATATCCCCATGAAGATGAACAGGCATATAGTGCTAAAATAAAAACTTGAAACATAAAAATTGCTAAGACACATAAATTTTCACATGCATAGTGGAAGAAAACATACATTCATTCAAGCATACCACATGTTCATCATATTCATTATTCAGTAAATATAAATGCAGAGAAAAAATAGTTAAGAATACTCATCTTAAAAAGGACTCATCCCGCAACTAGCTACATCACTGTAACATTCCCCCCAACCATAGGCCAGCATGCTCATCAATCTATTAGCAACACTACCACCCCCGAGTTGCGCATGATTCCTTAAGGAGTAAGGGTCAAAGCAGGCTTCCATGTAGCCAAGGTACACAAATCAGCCAATCCCACACAGTAGGGTTTATCAGGCCGTCAAGGAGCTAGGAAAGGCTAAATGTTAAGCTAGTGGTCTCAATAGAGAGTTAAAGACACTTACCCCAGAGCTAATCCTGGCTTCTAAGACATCCACACACCCAATACCGGGAATCAGTCCTTTCTCTACTTCACAGTCCCTCAGGCCTTGACTTCCCCTTCCAATACTCTTCAAGGGTTATGGAGAAGAAAGCCAGTAGTCTAACTCTGTCTAAGTGGCTCCAAACACTAGTTTTCTCAAGCATACCCCGCCTCTAATCCTACTCTCAATAGTCCAAATACCAACCACTGCACACCGCAGCAAAACAAACAGTTCATAGCTCTGTGAAGAAGATGAAGACAACAGGGTGACAACCCCAAACAAAAAGGTGAACACGGCTCAAGTCCACAAGAAAACTCAGTGTTTCTCTTGGCCCTAGCGTTTCCAAAACAACTCAGCAGCAACCCAAAGAGGTACTTGCATACACAACAACCCAAAACTAGGGGAAGACAATACACAGTCCGCAAATGGGAAATAAGAAAAAATACTAGCATGGACAGGGGAAAACTCATGCAATGAATGTGGAAATCAACAGCCATCCAACATCCATGAGACCACAGCACACAATTCCTCAATGCAATTGCTGAAGAAAGTTACACAGACAAAAAATGGGAAAAGAATCGATTCTCAATCTGTGCATGAGGGGAAAGGACATGACCAAAAAAACTGTGGAAGAGAACGCCACCATGATCCAACGATGGAAAACAGAACATTACGCAATCTAACACTGGTGGAAAAAGACACCAACTCTCTACATGAACATGAGGGTGAACACAATAGCAGACTAGCAACTTCATGAGAGGAGGGAAGAACGAACCCCCCAATAGGGAAATGTAATCCATTTTCACGGGTTAGAAAACGCCCCCTTAACCTTAGGAATCATGCCCTTTTCATTTAATGTTGCACCATCGTAGCTGGCTATAAGTTTATTTTAAATTGCTATGCATACTTACATGATGCCAAAACTATAGTGTGCCACATAGCACGATGTACCATCGACAACGATCCCTATTGCCGAAACATAACACAGTTGAATCGATGGTGGGGATTTTGCCTTTAGCTCCACACAACGATTTATTACAATGTATACATCATGTACCTTTTAATGCAAATGGGGTCAAAACCAAGGCATTACAGATAAATCCATGCATCCAATATAGCAGTTCTTCAGATCAATATTGTATTCAGCCTCTCATTGAGGAAACCACTATTGTAATAACAATTGTACATGATCATCTCTTGTATTATAGAGCTTAGATGACATTATTCTTTTGACATCATTACGAGCATGGGGATGCCAGCCTTGTCCATATACATGTTGTAATACCTAGGTTTTGACCCTGTTTGTGTTAAAGGGTACATGATGTATATTTTGTAATTAATCATGGTGAGGAGCTAAAGGAAAAAGCCCCACCATCGATTCGGCTGTGTTATTTTTTAGAAATAGGGATAGTTGTTGATGGTATATCATGTTGTCCGACACATTATAGCTTTGGCATCATGTAAATGTGCACATCAAATTAATTAAACCTACAGCCAGCTATGACGGTGCAACGTTAAATGAAAAGGCCATGATTCCAAAGGATAAGGGGGGGGGTTGTCTAAACCGTGGGGACCATTGGGAGTTAGCCATGTGTCACCACCACCCCTGTTGTTCTGTTGTTAGTTGGGGCAGCAATTTGCTGATAGAAGGACCACGCCTGCTCCCACTCTCCATGATGTGTGGATGGTCTTCCCACTAACCAGATCATGAGTCTATTCATCTCCTCTCACGCGGACGGAGTTAAAGGTTACACATTCCTTTGTTTGGGGGTTCACCTTCCTCTTCCCTCGTCGATTGTTGGCCTGTTGCGTTCATCCTCATGATCGTGTAGATTTTTGGTGCCTATTCCCACCATTTTCAGACTGCGTATTGTTCGGTTATGTCCGTCGTTGTTTTGAGGCTAGGATTTCAGGGATAGTTCGGGGGGTTTGTTCTCCTCTGTCTCACCGATAGTTCGTCTACAGATTGGTTCTACCTTTCGCTAGGGATTGCTAGTCTAGGAGTTTTTCTTCCCCATTCTTATACCTGTGCAAGTTCGACAACGATGGTATTGAGGATCTTTCAAGTGCTGTGGTTTCTTCCTTTTTGCTTTGGCTGTATATTTTGCCCTTACATACAGGTTGAGAGTCTGCTCTTTCCCCTTTTCTGCTTGTGTGAGTTCTCTAGCAGATACATTGGAGATTGTGTGGGGCTCTAGACTCATGGATGTGGGTTGGCTATTGATCTGCACCTTTGTTGGTTGAGTTTTTCCCCTGTCCATGTTGGGAGTGTGGCTCCTTCCAACTGTAGGCTGTGTAGTTGTTGCCATCATTTCTTGTGGTTTTGGGGCTGTTTTCTTCCCCTAGTTTTGGGTTGCTTCTTGGTTGCTGAGGTTATTGGGATTGTTGCTGAGTTTTTTTGGTCACGCTAGGGCCAAGAATAACTCTGAAGCGTTTCTTAACTTGAACTTTGTTTTACCTTTTGTTTGGGGTTATCACCCTGTGGTCTTGCTCTTCCTCACATAGCTATGAACTGTTTATTTTGCTGCGATATGCAGTGGTTGGTCTTTGGACTGTTGAAAGTAGGATTAGAGGTTGGGTATGCTTGAGAAAATTGGTGTGTGAGGTCACCAGCTTAGCATTTGGCCTTTCCTATCTACCTGACGGCCTGATAAACCCTATTGTGTGGGCTTGGCTGATCTATGTGCCTTAGCTATGTGTAATCCTGCTTTGACCCTTATTCCTTAAGGAATCATGCCTAGCTCAGTGGTGGCAGTGCGCTGAAAGATTGATGACCACCCTGGCCTATGGTTGTGTGGAACATTGCAGCAACGTAGTTGGTTGTGGGGTGAGTTCTTATCAGATGAGTATTATTAACTATTTTGTATCTGCATTTATATTTACTATTTGATGAATATGATGAACATGTGGCATGCTTGATTGAATGTATGCTGCTTCCGCTCATGGGGACTTCACTTAGTGAACCTCTCACATAGCACGTGAGATCGTGGGATATTAAAGAATACCCTTAATTTTGAGAGATATTGACCCAAACTCTTTTTGTTGAAACCCCCTCCCAATACTTAAAACCTCCTCCCCACCCCTTTTTATACCTCAATCCTTATAAAACACCCTACCCACCCCCACCTTAAACCCCTCATACCCCCAATACCTGGAATATATTGGTTCGATTTTTGATAATTTTAAAACCCACAATATGAACTAACGTGATAGGATATTGGCCAACAAGTGAAGCCCCCGTGCTTCCGCTATGTATATGAAGTATTATGCATCTTAGTATGTATTATGTTTAAACTTTTTATTCAGCATTATATTCATGTTCATGTTTCATGGGTCTATTTTCCCATGTGTTTGTTGTTAGTAGAGTCATCTTCGCTGGTCAGAGGGTCGGTGACATTACAGTATGGTATTAGAGATAAAGGTTGTAGCATGGGCCTGAATGGGCCATGAAAGCTCAGATAGCAGAGGCAGGTTGCCTTCTGCCGAGCAGCAATCAAACAATTGTGGTAAGAAAAATATGAAATTTTTTCTAAGTCCTAGAATCATCGGCCCATCGGAAGACTTAGTGACAAGATCTTCCAATGCAGTGGGCACTTAGTGGGAAGGCCACCCGATGGATGGTAGTTGGAAAAACCTTGAAATTTTTTCTAAGTTCGACCATCGATGATTGGCGAAAGATAGTTATTCTCATCGCTGATGGTTAGATGGGGAAACTACCGATGAACATCGGCAAGAGTTAGTTGAATGGATTGTCACCATTGCAGGTGACTAGGGAACTAATCGTCCAATGCAGCAATTGCTAGTCATTCCGACAACCGATGTGACGAAAGAAAGTGAAAGTAAAAGAGAAAATGTTTTGAAGATTTTTCTAAGCATCCATCAGCAGAAGATAGTGGATGGTGGAGCTACAGTTTCGGTGGAGAACAACTGAAAACTGCCAAAGCGCCGGCCCTTGTTAGTTTAAAGACCATCTGAAAGAGGCCATTGGCAATCGGTAGGGTTTATTTGTTCGGACCACCGATAAATAGAGGATGGCAATGCTGATGTGTCAGCAGGAAAAAGGTGAAAGGTCACCGGAAATTAGTCGTTTGAGGTGCCGATATGTCAGCGTCGGTGGAGGTTTGATGATGGGTCGACGAGGACTAGAAGAATTCAGAGCCGATACACCGGCCCATCTTAACTAAAGAACTCCAAAATGGTGGAGAAAAATAGTGGGTGAAGCCGCTGATAGCGGCAATGGAAAGAAGACTTAAAGCGAAAGTTCCAAAAATTTGTCTAAATGTTAAAAACCAGCAGTGATCGGTGCCACTAAGATGAAGGAATCAAGGGATTGTAGACCCGCCGTTGTGGATAACTAGAGAACTATCCTCCCGACGGATAGTTGATCCGACCATCGATGGGGTAGAAAGTTCAAAAAAATTTCAAAGTGATGAAAACATCGGTCATCAGAAGACAATAATGGTTTGTGCATCCGCCATTGTAGAAGCCTAGAGCCCTAGTATTCCAACAGGGAGAAACGATTTGACTGTTTATGCTGGTCAAAATCATGTCTCAGTTCACCGATCAGGAAGCATTAGCGGATTGGACCACTGATCAGAAAAGGATTGAAGATGATGAGCCATCGTTGTGGCTACTGATCGAACTAACCCACCGATGCTTTAGTCTTCCACTCGCCGATGCCAAGGTGTTACTAGATTGTGGCAGCGACGGATAAGGGAGATGAAGCCGCCAAAGTCAGTGGAAGATAAGCGATCGTTGAGCCGATGACATGGGGGGAAGAAAGATTGAAAAGAGAAAAATTTCAAAAACATTTTTAAGGCATGGAATCATCGGCCATCGGTGATGGTTAGTTGATCACATCACCGATGATCAGATGATGCAGTCACCGAGTAAAGTCTGTTGAATGTCCACCATTGCGGAGATAAAAAGGACTTAAAGTGCATCCGAGCGCAAATGCCATAGCTCCTAGGGGTTTCGATCACCAATAGACTTACGGCTGCGGAAGACTTAAGGAGATTAGGATCCACCATTGCAGATGCCAAGAGGACTGAGTGTCCGATGCCACAGTAGGATGCTGCTCCGACCACCAATAAGCTTTGGTCCACAGAAATTATAACGTGATTGTTGGCCACCGTTATGGAATGATAGACCACTGCTGACCGATGCAGCAGAAGAAACTAGAGATTTCAGTCACCGACACGCTGGGATATTAGTAAGGAGAAGACCTGATGAGTAGTAGTTGACATCACCGATTGGAAGCTCAGCCGGTTCGCCCGTACAAACTGTAAAGAGATCATTTTCTGCCGTTGTGGCTGCTCAAACAACTGTGCACCTAATGAACAATCAGTCTCCTTGCCGATACAAATCGGAAGTCTAACCATTTTAGCCGTCGAAATGATGGAGAGAAATAAAGGAATGGACCGCCAATGAGTTAGTTGGTTTGACCACCTAAGAATCGGAAATATAGATGGGAAGAGGTCCAATTGGGCCTAAGGAATTTGAGCTTTTTGAAGAAATTTCTCAGTAATTTTCAAGCAGCTTTCAACTGTTTGAAGTGGAATTTTCAGCAAATTCCATCTAGTGTTCCAGTGGATTTTGCAGTAAATTTCTCATTGGGTTTCTCAGCAGTTTCAGGACTGAAAAGGAAGAAAACCCTAGGTGACTAAAGTTAACATTCCCGACCAAAATATAGTTGAAGTGGTGCGGTTTTCACACCCGAGGTTAGAATAGAGCATGTGGATAGGCGTTGGAAAGCTTATCTAGTAGGGAACAAGGGAAAGTCACCAGAATCTGAGTAGGGAGAAGCAAAGTGCTAGTGATTGCTTGAAAGAGAAATGTGTTGCTGTCAATATGGACAAATCCAGGAATTGCATGCCTAGAGGTAGCAAGACCATGAAGTCAAACCAGCTATTGTGTGGAAGAAGAGTTCCATGTGAGGATGTGGGACTTGAAAAGGGAAGTTTCCTATGGAGAAAGGGATAAGGCAACAAGTCCAGAATCAAAATTTGGTGATCAAACTCTGCAATCTCCTGCAAAGAACCAACCAAACTGGTAATGTCAAGGGTGTAAGTAGGACCCATGAAGGTAAGAGTTTGCTTATGACAAATTCCATGGAGTGGTAAAGGTAAGAGACCTCATACCATGTGGATATTTAAATGTTATACTACATTCATATAGAAATGTGTCACACCTGTATATGTTGATTGATCTTAGTAGCCCAAGGAAAACAAGTACTGATGATCTTGATTATAGTAATGCATCCTATATGAAGTAGTCATGGTTAAGTCATGCATGGTATGTTAAATGCATAGTATTCCTGAATCAAAGAAAGGAAGCATTGAGTGGATATGCATTAAAAGATTTTATAAATATTGAAGCTATGCATTGAATGGATGCATATGAAGAGTGTAAGTAATTGATTGCATAAGTATGGGTGCAAGGGTTGTGATGCATTGCATGAATGCCTTGAGATAGAGCATGTAATATTATGAATAACTAATGGCTGAAATGATGGATTGATGACAATTATGGAACCATTTCAAAGGCTGTTATGAATGCAGGATAGTAAGCGCATGAGGAGGGTAGTCATGATTGATTGGCTTCCGGAAATGCTCTATGGAAGAGTAAGGTGGTGCAATGATACACTTGTGAAGTAAGGAGTATCTAAACAATCCATTTAAATTGCATAAATGATGTGACTGTACCCTGTAATTTAAAGTATGATAATGACTGCGTGAAGTAAATGAGTTTTGTTAATATTGATGTGATTAACAGTTGAAAATTTTTGAATTCTGAAAATGCTTCAGTGATTGTTGTAGCAATGGAAAAAGTTATAACCATCAAGACTTATCAAATGCTTGGCTGATTGAAGTTCAGGTTTCAGGGAGATTGTTTGGGATATGGAAAAATGGGTAAGACCATGACAAAGGCCAGAATCTACCACGTGAAAGAGCCAAACCTCATGAGAAGAGTCTCATGGCTTTCATAATAGTTTGTATGCATATTAGCTTGATAAATTTGAAGTTGTAAATTTCAGATTTGAGAAATTGCTGACAACTACTAATCACTATTGGCTTGCATAGAATTGTGTAAGGAGGACGCATTGTAAGTGGGTGTCCATGTTATGTTAGTAAGCATAAAATAATAATGGATATGATGGTGCTACTCACAAGAGACCCACAATTGAGGATCACCTCATTGCCAAGCAAATAAATTTCTGTAGTAAACAGAGTTGCAATTCCTATTGAATTTAATTACTAATGTCATTTGCTTGGTTATGGACAATCAATTTGGATTGTATTATCAGATAATGATTGACTGTTTGGCTATTTGATGAATGTGCTAGGGGCACAAACTGTAGAAATATCATGTGTGATGGCCTACAGGAGCCAAACTTCATGGGAAGTTCTTCCCTTATCTTGAAATGGGTTTTAAGGGAAACTCCATTTGACATTTTGGAAATGTCTCATCTACGCTATATGTTTGGTAAGCAACATGAGTGAGATGGTATAGATTATGTCGGTAAGACATGTGTGGATATGAAATGTAAAAATGAATTGGGGTGGAAAACCGAGGGACTGTCAACTTAGAGAAGGGATCCCCCATTCCTCCTCAACGAAGGAATATTGCCCCAGTAAATGGATAAGTCTTCTGTGACCCTAGCTAAGAATATGCATGTCGAATTGTTAAATTCATATGCAGAACATGTTTTGATTTTATTTCCATTAGTACCAATTGCTTGAGGAGGAATAGGGCTACATGATACACACCGGACAAGGGTGCACACTTTTTCGATGTCGGATCATGGAAGGATTTTTTTTTTTCAATATTGATTACACCCCAGGGAGTGGATGCACTCCTGGTGTCTCAATGCTTGATAGTGAATGGTGTGAAATATGGTTACAATTTTAGAGCAATAACGCTAATGAATATGCTTATATTGCTTGTGTTGTCAAGATAATAAAATGTAGTTATAGTGTGGTCTCTGGGTGATATGGAAAATGGTCGGTTATGGTTGATATAAGGGCATGAGTTGTTATTGATGGCTTGATAAACCCAACGAGGGTTGGCTTGGCTAATGATTGGTTGTTGATATAAGTACAGGTGATTTGTTGACGGTCTGATAAACCCAACGAGGGTTGGCTTGGCTGTGCCTGATATATATATCTAAAAGTATGTTGTGAAACAGCCTGCATGCTGACCTAACATCCAAGTCCATAGGCGATCCAAAGGCTTGCAAAGCAAAGTAGGATCCTATGGACCAATGAGGAAACACACAATGCAGATAAGTATTGGATTATTTTACAACTCTTGCTTATGCATATGCATGTGTATATTGTCAGGACCTATAATTGTCCATTTTTCCACCACTTATTGACATACTTTTCATCCATTTTCATCCATTTCTTACCATTATTTCTCATTTATCATTCCATTTTTCATCCATTTGTTGCAGCTGCGCATTGTATAGCTGCTACTTCCATTTGATGTTTTAAGTGGTTAATAGTGATTATTTTCCTTTATCTTTGATGAATTAAAAGAATATTATGCATAATTTTACTAATGATGGTTTGTGGAGTGATTTGTCATGTACAGGACGCTCATAGCCAGCTGTTACAGCCTTAACCAAAAACGCATGCCACATAAGAACATATTGATTCGCGTCTTGATTTTCGGGCAGATGGAAACGAATCTCACAAAGCCGAGACATGGGTTTTGTGCGTAACATCCTCATTTACCTGACTCTCAAGGAAATATCCAAAAAAAGCTACGGTTTGCGATATGCAAGTGGTTCTTCAAGAGCACATTTTCCAGATTTGGTGTTGCGGCCGGTTCCAAAGTTGCCAGTGGTTACGGCCATGTTTCAGCTATTATAGATCACAAGCTGGGGGTTTAGTTCTTCATTTCCATGAGATAATTTTATGTATGAATATGTAATCAATCTCATGGAGAGGGGGATGATAGATTGATTTATTAAGCATGATAGATTATGCAAGATAGGAGATGGATGATAGGAGATAACACAATGTTGTGATGTAGGATTTGATCCAGATCTATTGTAATTCTTCCATTATGATAATACATGCTGGATGTTTCTTAATTCTGGAGTCCTAGACTTCTATTTTGGAGATCCAGCTCTGCTTAGTGGAGGAAGGGCCCTCTTCCCTAAGCAGATGCTGGTAGTGTTAATTGTAAGTGTTTTATTGTAGATCTGTTATTTGTTAACGCATGCTTTCATTCATTAGATTTATCATAGTTGTTTTATTATTCAGTTCATGTTTTATTCATTTGATTTATCATAGTGTTCTTCTGTTAATTCATTTTGATAGATCGTTGGCCAACATAACACTTCTTTAGATGTACGTAATCAGATCTTGTTTCATAGGAATAGATCTTGTTTGAAGTGTATTTGATTTAGAGTTCGATTTATGAATAGGTTTAAGTAATGATTTCTTTTCAAGTAGATGTGATCTAGTTTACAAAGAGTTTCGATTGCATACCAATAGGTAACAATGTCAGGTAGAAATTGTACTCGCATATATTTTGCATGATAGCTTTGAAATAAAAGACTTTCTCGAGTTGACAATAAATATTGTACACTCTGTATGTTGGTAATAATCTACTTGCATATTGGGTGCCTAACATTTTGGTGCCGCTGTCGGGGAAGTTATCAATTGTGCAATAGTACATCTGATATTGTTTTGCAGATGTATTGTTAAAATAGGGCATGTAGATTGCATGATTACATTTCAGTTTATTGAATTTATTTTGATTGTTAATTTTCTGTCTTTACATTCAGTTTGATTTCATTTTCAGTCTTTGCAGCATAAATCTTATCATTCCCCTTAGTGGTGTTGTAAGCACCACCCATTCTACTAACAAGTTGACAGGAACATTCGAAGGAGGAGTCTCAAGATAGCGCACAAAGAATCTAATGAAGAGATGGTAGGTGAAAAAGATGGAGAAGTTGTTACCTTTGAATTTCCCATCAGAGATTCGAGAGGAGTGGCACCAACGAAAAGAATTTCCCCACATGTTCTACCAAATTTTCATGGTTTGGAAAACGAAGACCCTGATGTATTTTTATTTCAATTTGAAGTACTTTGTAGAGGATATGGTTATTGTGCTAATGATCAAAAGTTGAATGTGTTTCCCCTTACTTTAAAAGGAACAGCCCTCCGATGGTTCATGAGCCTCGGTGGGAATTGTATACAAACTTGGGAAGATATGAAACGTGTGTTCTTGAAAAGGTACCAATATTATTGCAGGGTCAATAAAGACATTTTTGAAATGACACAAGGAGAAGAAGAGAGTCTGGAGGAATACATAGAATGATTTCAATATAACCTCCAAAGATCCAAACAGAGGAATCTGGGGAAGGAAATCTTAAAAACACTTCTACTCAAAGGAATCCAATCTGAATGTTTAGAAATATTGAATCTGATCGGAACATGTAATGTATTTCAGTTAGCATATGATGATATTTGTGAGTTATGTAGAAGGTATTCAAGAGGAAACTTCAAGACTGGTAAGAATTCTAAGGAACTTTTATCTCCATTTTTGAAATCTGCTGCAAAAACAAGAGTTTTACAAGCTAAAATCAACAATTTATTTAAAATTTCTAAAGCTGATTCACAATCGGTTGTTTTGCAGGATAAGGAAAAGCAGGAGGAAATAAGAGAAACAAGGGATTTCCCTTTGGATAGTCTTGAAAGCTGTGGTATATGTGACTTGAATCATTCCACAGATCATTGTCCCTCCTTACCAAAGATGAAAGAAATATATCATAGAGATCTGGGAGTTGTAGCCAACTCATTGCAACAGTCATGTCAACCATGGCCTATATCTATGGTTCGAAATTCTATCCCTCTATTTCCTTACTCTCATACTCAGCCATTGAATACTCTTCCACCATGGCAGCTGTTGCAGCCTCAATTTAACTTTTACCTACCAGGCTTACCCACAAGGTTGGAATGATCCATCTTATGATCATATGGCCACTCTCCCTCATGCTGCAACACAAGCTAGTCCTTCAATATCAACCTCACAAATCAATCATCTACATCAGCCACATCTACCTTCTCATCACACTCCTTGGTATCCAACACAATTTTCTGTCCAATCCACCCTCCACCCTAACCATAATAAAGCAGTACAGTATGCTTACAGTGCTGAACTGCAAGATGTTTCTACATTTCCCTCTTGTTCTACCTCATCTACACCATTACAAAAAGGCTGTGCGTTGTTGCAGCAAATCCATACGAGGCCTGAACATGTTTTAAATCCAAGTTTTGCAGATGGAGTTTCTTCTAATCCTCATAAGCAAGCAGACAAGATCAACAAGACACGCGTGATATTTGATGAAGAACAACCATTGGAACCAAAAACATCATTCACATCAGTAGATCCGGAACTCTTATGCATTGAGGAAGATCAGTTTAATAAGGATCTTCATGGTGTAACATCCATGAGCAATCAAGGGAACACAGACTATATTGAAGCTTGGTTTCAATCTGTCATCAGTCTGCAGCATCATTTCATACTTCACCAATTCTTGGCACCATCATTTGAAGGGAAGTTGATCTCTCATATCCTAGAATTCATAAAGTTATATTTTTCTATTGGGAGTATGAGCATGCTTGAGTCACTTTTTCGAAAATGGCTCCATTGGAAATATGCATACACTTAAACATTTTTTATATTTCCAATTAGAATAGGGTAGGATAGAATATCAGAATAAAACCATGCTTTTGTTTGGCTTTTTATTTTTATTTTTGAATAAGTATGCTCTCTTCCTGCACCTTGTTGCGATCCGGAAGATCAGAAAGTAGAAAGATGAAAAATGGGTATGAGCTGTTTTCATGAATGCTTTGGAATTGTTGACTATTTCAACAAAAATGCTTAAGTCATTTTTGTCATCAATTTCGATTTGTCCCACTTTCTCCTTTCGATCGGTAAAGTTGCAACGATTATCCACTTGATATTTCAGGAGGGAGGAGCGCACCCAACCCAGCTGCGCGTTGAACAGCTGCGCATTGAACAACCATTATATTATAGCTGTGCATTGCACAACCTGCGCGTTGAACAACCATTGGAGTATAGCTGCGCGTTGAATAGCCTGCGCGTTTAACAGCCATTTGAGTGTAGCTGCGCGTGCCTGCTACTTCCATGAATGTAGCTGCGCGTTGAACAGCTTGCAATGCCGTTGCTACTTACCTAACATTTTGGCGTCTCAAAGCTATACAATTTCGGCATTCCTCCCTATCTCTTTCTCATTGTTTGGAAAAGTGTTGCTGATTAAGGTCAGACTGCATGCAACCATCTCAGATATTAATAATTATGCTCAATATTGCAACAAACCACGGTATTCCAGTGGGTTTAGAATTTTGGTTTTTCATGATCATTTTTTTCACATGATTGAATTAAAGGTGAGCTATTTGAATTTTGTTTCTCTCGCGTCGTAAACTTAATGAAAGCAAAATAACCCTGAGAAAGAATCCCTGCAAATGCGCATAAACCACATCTTGCTCCTCATGAACACTTGCACACAATAATTGATGAGTGCCAGACTTTGTTTAATTGATTGAGGTGTTTTTGCACAAAGCATATTACAGGTTGCTATTTGTAAGAGGGAGTTGAATGCTTTGAAATTTTATCTAACGATGTACAGGTTGATTATGCAAAGCAGCAATTGTGATTAATGCCCCAATTCAGTGAAACTCCTACTCTGAACAATCGATAGTGGATCTCAGTCACACATTTACACTTTTCGAATTTTAGAGACCATATTGCTCTTACAAATTGTAAAACTAACACAAATGGGCATTCTCTAATTCCTGAACACAATGTGCTTAATGTTAATTTGTCTTTCTTAAAGTCACTTCATGTAGTAATTGATGATTACACGAGCGCAAAGACACAGGTATACAAATGGAACTCTTCAAGCTTGAAATTTGACATGAATTTGTTAGCTGCAACACCCAGCTGTGAGTGATTACTCTCAGCTACAACAGTGAGCTGCAACACTGGCTGTGACTGTGCTACAACTGCGGCTGCAACAGACTGTGCAAATAAATCCAGGTGCTCAATGCTTGAAATTTCTGGTATGGATGTGTGTTATTTTTAAATATACATCATTAAAAACATTCACATCTATTCCAATCACTTTTTGGGGTCAATTTTCGATTATAAAATTTTTGGTGACATTTTGGCTTGAAAATTTTACCGAAACATAGATGGGACAGTCATTTTTTGGGAGACCAAATGAACTTATTTTCAAAACCTATTTATATCCCAAGTATCCCTTTGAATCTAGTTTCCAAAACAATTTGAATTTCTACGATTGGGTGTCAAACGAAAATTTTATGGCCAAAATACTAACAGGGTGTCAAGATGGCAGCTTAGGAACAGAGATGGGACAGTCAATTTTTGGATGCCTTATTAGACATATTTTGCAAACCTGTTTCATTGGTATATTCTACTATGAATATATTTTACAATACAATTTGAATCACTCCATTCCGATGTCGTACGCAAATTTTATGACCAAAATACCGACTGCCTGTCCCAAATCTGCATTCCTAAAAGTATATTTTCTAGACTGTTCATTGGCTTATTTTACCCCTCAATTCTTGTTGGATTCAAAAATTGTTTCTAATGGAGATACCTAAATGAATCTACTTTCATATCCAATTGGAATCACATCAATCCGTTATCAAACGGAAAAGTTAAGCCTAAAACCGTGACTGTTGGTCTAGTCCAGAATTCGAAAAGACACCTTATCATGCAAGCTGTTAATGAGTGATTTGGAACATCATTACATATAATTTTATAAACATGTTTCTAATGGAAATAGACATACGAATTTACTTTTATTTGGCTTTGGAATCACTCAAATTAGACAAGGAACGAAGAAGCTGTGATCAAAATGTCGTTGGTGAGTCTAGATGAACATTGCTCTGCCGCAGGTATAAAATGGATTCTGCTTTGTTCATTTTTTTTTGGATTTGTTTTATGAGTAATTGCTTGTTGTTTTTTTCATAAGTGATTGGGTGAAGAGAGACCAATCATCTCTCTTCTTCCATCATCTCATGTTTTATTGCAGGCAAATGCTAGGTTTTGCAGGTCCTTGGAAGAAGAAGGTCAATGAATGCACGAGTGACTCTTGAAGAATTTTTATCTAGTTGCAAATGGATTGAGCACAGAAAAAATTGGAGAGATTGATGTGCAACCCATACACAGTCCAATGTTTCCAGATTCAAGTCCCATTGCTACATGCCAAGAATCAATTTTAGACACCTGTCATCCCACTTGTTGTTGAAAGAAACCGCTCAAGAAGCCAATTTCCCTATGGTAGATTTATTCACTCTCCTCATTTAAAAACCCTAAAAATCCATTCATGTCGAAGTCCCCTTTTCCACTGCTTATGTAGTCGCCATAACCGTTTTATTTCCCATCACTACTACATCATGACTTCACATATACTTTCCACTTCTGAGTTTCATGTTGGTTCTATTTTTCACTATGATTCTTCACAAATCATTTATTTTGTACTCGTATTGGATGATGTGGAATTCATTAAGGTCCACCTTCCAATGGTCTTGTCCCATCGACTCCAACACATCATCTGGGATCGAGATTAGAGTTTTTATAGTGCCCTGGTATCTGCATGAATCAATGGCAGATTTCCTTGTTGTTAATCATGGGGATTCATCAATGCCTCTTGATTGACAAATCTTGCAGGTGACTCGACTCCAGCACATCCATTCGTACCTGTCAAGATGCACTAAGGTACTTTAGAGCTCACTATCATCAAAGGTGAGTTTCTTCACATTGGTTAACGGCATACATTAATGGCCGGTAATCCAATGATTTCTTTCCATGCTCGACTTCAGCAGTACATTCATTCGCATGGTAAGAATTGTACATCGGTTTTGTAGCGGTTGAAGACTATGTGATCTAATGGTTTCAACAATGATTTGTAACATCATTTGTTCAGTAGTTTTGCAATTCCTTTCCATTTTCAGTTCAGCAGTTGATTTTCAGAATAAGAGAAATGACTTTCTGCTTCTATGGTAGAATTTCTGCTCATCAATTGTCTCAGCAGTTAGTCTTACATGCAACCAGCACAATATCATGGATCAAATTCGATCTCATCCAGTTTTCAGCTCTCATATACATATGTCTCAGCATTGGATCAGCTACATAGCTCCAGCATACACCAGTCCATTCATGTCAACCAAGGCTTCCATGGAGGTAAAACTTGAGGTAAAATAGCATGAGTTTTTGATTTATTAAAGATTTAGGAAAATTTCATGAAGAACCACTAAGCATTAGCCATTTCCATTTTCTATATAGGATATTATGTCCATCCATTTCCATCATTTCCCACCCAATTATAACACTTCATCATTCATGCACATCCCCTTTAGATTCCAACCCAACAGCTCACCCACCCAACTGGCCAAGCATAAAAAGAGATGGATACCTCATTGTTGTCACACAAGAACCAACAATAGGAAATTTTGCTGCTGCGACACAAGAACCAGCGGTAAGAAAAAATCTTGTTGCTACCACACAAGAACCAGCAGTAAAAAAAGAATCATTGTTACTACCACACAAGAACCAGCAGTACAAAACGGTCCTCTGTTGCCATATAAAAATAATGAAGAGAAATAAGGCAGTTGATACACTTATTGAAATAAAATGATAGGCTGGACACAAGAACCTACAACATGAAAAGTTGATGTAGAAGCCATTCCTTCTCAAGAGTATTCTATCACTTAAGCACGATAGAAAATAAATGCATGATTTTTTTGATTTGTTCAGTGGTGCACATAATGGTTCACATCTTCAAAAGTCTTGAGCATGAGCATGAGCATGATACATGCACAATGGAAATCCTGTAGCAGCCTTTTCAAGGTCTGATGTGAAGTGTATCTCAGCAGCATGAAGGTAATGATTACTCTCAGCATTGGTCATTTGTTAAGTTCGACAGAATTTCTGAAATGAGTTTGATTGTTGTGGAATGTGCAAAAGAATGCTTGGCAAATTCTAGAATTTCTTTGAATGATAAGGGCACAACATTTTGGAAAATTGTAGCAGCCTTCATTCAACCATGAGAATGGATGAAATTTATTGTGGTTTATTGCAATAGAATTTGCTATGAATCTGATGAGAAAATGGTTCTAAAATACATTATAAGCACTTAACTACAACCATGGGGAATAAAAAATCGAGCTCACACAGTCAATTTAAAAGAGCATACAGTCATTTTTCAAGCAGCCTACAGTCATTTTTATAAGTCTAAGATGTGTTTGCAGCTAGTACATATATAAAAATTGGATGTTGACAGTGATAGTGCAGATACAAGAAAACAACAGTCCCAAAGTTCACTTGATTTCATGAATGGAAGGTAAAATACTGAGTTTGGGGGAAATGGTTGTTTACAACTAAGATGACAACTCCTCTTTTGCATGAGGACATGCAACATATTCAGTTTGGGGGAGTGGTTTTTGACATTTTTGTGCATATTGGTTTTTTTATTTATTCACAGCTCACAAAAATGAAGAATTTGATTTGAGGATATCTCACAAACCACGAATTGGATCCTCATGAAATTTGTACAGGAAATGCATAGCAGCATGATGAACAACCGTGGCAAGTTTCAGCTCAATCAAGTGTACGATTTTCGAAAAAATGACTATCATCACCTACAGCCAATTCGCATTTTTTTTCAAAATCCGTGATGTGGTTTCATCTAATATTTGGTGAGGAGATGCACTATGATGGTATGTACCTGCTTGAAAAATTTCAGCCCAACCCAGTTTGTAGTTTTTGAAATATTGGCTCTGGAAGTTCAGCTGCAATACATTGTTTTCATGTTCAAAAGTACAGAATTCGATTTGGGCATATATTTCAATTGGTAAGTTGGATACTCATGAAATTTGGACAGAGGATGCATAACATCATGAAGAACAACCATGGAAATTTTCAGCTCAATCCAGTGCATGGTTTTCGACAAAATGACCATAATCACCTACAGCCAATTCGCATTTTTCTCGAAATCCGTGATGTGGGTTTGTCTAATTTTTTGTGTGGAGATGCATTAGAGTGGTTGCTACCTTTCTGCAAAATTTTAGCCCAACCCAGTTTGTCGTTTGGGAGAAAATTGCTTTAGAAGTTTTCTGTTAAAAAGGCTAAAATGCCGTAAAATATTGTCATTTCCCATTTTCCGGCGGCTGAACATAAACTTTCCGGCGGCTGAACATAATTTTCCGGCGGCTGAACATAGTTTTCTGGCGGCTGAACATAATTTTTCGGTGGCTGAACATAGTTTTCTAGCGGCTGAACATAATTTTCCTGCGGCTGAACATAACTTTCCGGCGGCTGAACATAGTTTTCCGGCGGCTGAACATAGTTTTCCGGCGGCTGCAACATATTTTTCGGCAGCTGTGAGTCCGCCAAATTTGCCGCTAAATTTAGCACTGTTCCACCAAAATCTTCGCTAAAACCTTCGCCAATCCCTCTGTTAAAATAAGCTGCGACTTTGCCAAATTTCTACTAAAGATCTGCGAATCCGCCTAATTTTCTCCTAAATCCTCTGCTAAATGACTCTGCCAATTTGTATTAAACTCTCTATTTCTTCTAGCTGCAGCTGTGCAAATGGTAAAATGAAGAAACGAGTGAATGAGTTTTTTTCAAGTTGGATGCTACATAGGTATTGGGTTGCATGAGGAAATGCAACAAGTTCAGTTTGGGGGAGATGTCAGGACCTAGAATTGTCCATTTTTCCACCACTTATTGACATACTTTTCATCCATTTTCATCCATTTTCATCCATTTCTTACCATTATTTCTCATTTTTCATTCCATTTTTCATCCATTTGTTGCAGCTGCGCATTGTACAGCTGCTACTTCCATTTGATGTTTTAAGTGGTTAATAGTGATTATTTTCCTTTATCTTTGATGAATTAAAAGAATATTATGCATAATTTTACTAATGATGGTTTGTGGAGTGAGTTGTCATGTACAGGACACTCATAGCCAGCTGTTACAGCCTTAACCAAAAATGCATGCCACATAAGAACACATTGATTCGCGTCTTGATTTGCGGGCAGATGAAAATGAACCTCAAAAATCCGAAATATGGGTATTGTGCATAACATCCTCATTTACTTGACTCGCGAGGAAATTGACAAACAAAGCTACGGTTTGCGATATGCAGGTAGTTCTTCGAGAGGGAATTTTCCAGATTTGGTGTTGTGGCCGGTTCCAAAGTTGCCAGTAGTTACGGCCATGTTTCAGCTGTTACAGATCACAAGCTGGGGGTTTAGTTCTCCATTTCCATGAGATAATTTTATTTATAAATATTTAATCAATCTCATGGAGAGGGGGATGATAGATTGATTGATTAAGCATGATAGATTAGGCAAGATAGGAGATGGAAGATAGGAGATAACACAATGTTGTGATGTAGGATTTGATCCAGATCTATTGTAATTCTTCCATTATGATAATATATGCTGGCTGTTTCTTAATTCTGGAGTCGTAGACTTCTATTGTGGAGATCCAGCTCTGCTTAGTGGAGGAAGGGCCCTCTTTCGTGAGCAGATGCTGGTAGTGTTAATTGTAAGTGTTTTATTGTAGATCTGTTATTTGTTAACTCATGCTTTCATTCATTAGATTTATCATAGTTGTTTTATTATTCAGTTCATGTTTTATTCATTTGATTTATCATAGTGTTCTTCTGTTAATTCATTTTGATAGATCGTTGGACAACATAACACTTCTTTAGATGTACGTAATCAGATCTTGTTTCATAGGAATAGATCTTGTTTGAAGTGTATTTGATTTAGAGTTTGATTTATGAATAGGTTTGAGTATTGATTTCTTTTCAAGTAGATGTGATCTAGTTTACAAAGAGTTTCGATTGCATACCAATAGGTAACAATGTCAGGTAGAAATTGTACTCACATATATTTTGCACGATAGCTTTGAAATAAAAGACTTTCTCGGGTTGACAATAAATCTTGTACACTCTGTATGTTGGTAATAATCTACTTGCATATTGGGTGCCTAACATATATGATTTGGTTATGATGTTTTAGGATCTTGTTTAAGAGGTAAAAATCGATGGAAATAAACTAAACATGTGAATCTATTCAATGTTTGAATATAGGTATCGCTGGGAGCGAGGACTATGATAGCATCCTAGGGGTGCATGTGGACATGTGACTGTCCTGAAGAGATCGAAATGAGTGGTAATGAAAAAGGTGCTAGTAAGACTATGAAGGTCCTAGCAGTCGAGACAACCATGTCGGGAGGCTACATGGTTGAGAGGTCAGAAATAGACCGGAGACACTAAGTGTCATGACCAAAAGGGATTGGTCCAGCATTCATGGTGAAGTGAAAGAGGCTGAGAACATGAAAATCCACAGCAGTGGTGTGTGTTCCAGGATGGAACAAAACAAAGAGGGGAAAAACTCTCGCTGCTCTCTCTTGCCTTTTGATTATATATATATATATATATATATATATGTTTATGCATTGTGAAAACAAAAGGTTGTTGAATGCATGTATGACTGAAAATAGAATGTGTGTATTTGCTTAAAGTAAATTGTGAATGCTAGAATGGTTAATTCCCTGCCCAAGAATGGACATGAATGAGCTCATGTGCCTGTTGGGAAGGCATGAAAAATATGAAAGTCCCATTGATGAGGCTTGGACTGTCATGCCAACTAGGCAATTAAATGACTGATATTAATGCCTATATTATGCTTGGTCTAACAGAATTTTAATAATGCATTTCACAGGTGAGAAAGGTGAAATCTAGTGGTGCACATTGATCATGGCAGCAGATCAAAAGTTGTTGGACTTGGATAGAAGTCTCCTTCAAATTATTGCCAGGACCCAAGAGAATCTTGGAGAGATGCTCAAGATAAAGAAAAGACAGAATGAAATGAACCAACATATTTTGCAAGACTCTATTGGTTTGCAAAGGGAGGTGAAAAGCCTTCTAGGAGCCATCGACAAAGGAAAGGAAGGTGGATCAATGATGGGACACTCATCCAAGCGATCCGTTAAGAAACAGTCCAGGCATGAAGACTCAAAGGAAATTGAGCAGGTAAAGATGAACATCGAGTGAAATGCTGGGAATGTGGAGGACATCATTTATGCCGATACTGTCCAGTGAGGAAACATAAAGATGGAAGTAGCCACAAGGTTCCTAGGCTTCGGGATAAGCCAAGAGCCGAGAAAAAGCAAGCGAAACTCATGGAAGTCGAGGGGCTTGGTCTAGAACATTCACATTAAATGAGTGAACAAGGGACAGGTCTACAAACATTTTGAAATTTTGATGTGCAAATTGTATATGTATTGGAACACTGAGGACGGTGTTATTCCAAGGGGGAGGGGATTGTAATACCCCGGTTTTGACCCCGTTTGTGTTAATGGGTACATGATGTATATTTTGTAATTAATCATGGTGAGGAGCTAAAGGCAAAAACCCCACCATAAATTCGGCTATGTTATGTTTCGACAATAGAGATCTTTGCCGATGGTATATTGTGCTATCCAACACATTATAGCTTTGGCATCATGTAAATATGCACATCAATTTAATTAAACCTATAGCCAGCTATGACTGTGCAATGTTAAATCAAAAAGGGAATGATTCCAAAGGATCGGGGGGGTTCTCTAAATCGTGGGGGCCATTGGGATTTAGCCATGTTTCGCCACCACCCTTGTTGTTCTGTTGTTAGTTGGGGCAACGATTTGCTAACAAAAGGACCATGCCTGCTCCCACTCTCCATGATGTGCAGATGGTCTAACAACTAACCAGATTGTGAGTCTGTTCATCTCCTCTCACACGGACGAAGTTAAAGGTTACACATTCCTTTTTTGGGGGGTTAACCTTCCTCTTCCCTCACTGATTGCTGGTCTGTTGCGTTCATCCTCATGATCGCATAGAGTTTTGGTGCCTCTTCCCATCATTTTCAGACAACGTATTGTTCGGTTACGTCCATCATTGTTTTGAGGCTAGGATTTTGGGGATAGTTCGAAGGGTTCGTTCTCCTCTGTCTCATCAATAGCTGGTCTGTGGATTGGTTCTACCTTTTGCTGGCGATTGCTAGTCTGGGAGTTTTTCTTCCCCATTCTTCTACCTATGAAATTTCAACAACAATGGTATTGAGGATCTTTTAAGTGTTGTGATTACCTACGTTGTGTGGGCGGTGGTTTCTTCCTTTTTTCTTTGGATGTATCTTTTTCCCTTGTGTACAGGTTGAGAGTCTGCTCTTTCTCCTTTTCTACCTGTGTGAGTTCTCCAACAATTACATTGAAGATTATTTGGGGCTCTAGACTCATGGATGTGGGTTGGTTGTTGATCTCCACCTTATTTGGCTAAGTTTTCCCCCTGTCCATGTTGGGAGTGTGTCTCCTTCCAACTGCAAACTGTGTAGTTGTTGCCATCGTTTCTTGTGGTTTTGGGGCAATTGTATTCCCCTAGTTTTGGGTTGCTTATTGGTTGCTGAGGTTATCAAGATTGTTGTTGATTTGTTTTGGCCATGCTAGGGCCAAGAACAACTCTGAAGCGTTGCTTAACCTGAACTGTGTTTTAGATTTTGTTTGGGGTTGTCACCCTGTGATCTTCCTCTTCCTCACAAAGCTATGAACTGTTTGTTTTGCTGTGGTATGCAGTGGTTGGTCTTTGGACTCTTAAGAGTAGGATTAGAGGCTGGGTATGCTTGAGAAAAATGGTGTGTGAGGTCACCAGCTTAGCATTTGGCCTTTCCTAGCTCCCTGATGCCCTGATAAACCCTATTGTGTGGGATTGGATGATCTATGTGCCTTGGCTATGTGTAAGCACGATTTGACCCTTATTCCTTGAGGAATCATGCCCAATTTGGGGGTGGTAGTGTGCTGAGAGATTAATGAGCATGCTGGCATATGGTTGGGTGGAACGTTGTAGCAATGTAGTTGGTTGCGGGGCGAGTTCTTATCAAATGAATATTCTTAACTATTTTGTATGTGCATTTATATTTACTATTTGATGAATATGATGAACATGTGGCATGATTTATTAAATGTATGTTACTTCTACTATGTATATGAAGGATTATGCATCTTAGTATGTATTATGTTTAAACTTTTTCTTCCGCATTATATTCCTTTTCATGTTCCATGGGGCTATTCGCCCATTGTTTGTTGTTAGTAGAGTCCTATTCGTTGGTCAGAGGGTTGGGGATGTTACACATGTCACACATTATTTGTATCTCATCCATTAACCCAAAAAATACCTCAATGAGCTCTACATGACCTACACCACCCAAAGACATCTATGTCGCTACCCTCATTTGACCCCCACACCCTTGTAAAGGCTCAAAAACATGAAAGCGCTTAAAACCCCTAAAAAGAGCCAAAATAGCTCTCATAGGGGCTAAAACCTCCAAAAAGGGGCTAAAACCCCTCAAAGGAGCTTAAAACCCCCAAAGGAACTAAGAATTGGGTGAAAGGGGCTTAAATCCCAAAACAAGGGCTAAATCCATGACCAAGGGCTTAGAACCCTAAAATATCAAAGAAAAACTATAAATAGAGGGGTTGGGGTCACTCTCAAAACACACCTTCTCTCCCTATCATTATGCTGCCCATGTGAGTTCCTTGAGACCCTTTGCCTCTCAAGTCATTCACCCCCTCTCCTCCATAGCTCCGCAAGCCAAGATTTGATCCCATAGAGAGGTGCTTCCAAAGCTAGGGTATGGTGGCCCATTTCCACAAAAGGGGGTTGAAGGTATAACCATTTATTTTTGTCAGTAGTTTAGTTTTATGGTTTATTTTGTTTGCAGGTTTATGTTATAATAGTTTGTTGCAGGTTCTCCTTTGATTTCCTGTAGCTATCTCTATTTTTTCTAACAAGTTTCCTACAGGGTTCATGGCTCAAAGCTAACATTTCTTTGCAGGGTTTCATTTCACCCACAGGAACCCTACCCTTCCATCCTATAGACGGAAGGGAATTGTTCCTGCCTGTAGCTAGGGAGAAATCCTTACTACAATGTCATTGTAGATCTAGTCAAGATAATCACCCCGTCCCTCGTCATAGACAAGATCAACATATCTCTGTCCCTCTAATGGATTGATGGGAAACACTACCCTCATCTCATCATCCTCGAATGAGAGGATCCTTTTCTTTAAATTTATAATGGTCTGATTATATTTGGCCCAATCTATCCCCAGAAGCGCGCGATATGGGTTCATGTTGTCCACAATGTTAATGACCTCAAAGTATGCAAATGTGCACAGTCCATCGATATCAATAGGGACTTAACTCAACCTACCGAATGGTAGGACCTTTTCCTGATTTGCAAGCCTCAACTGGATAGGATACTAGTCCATGCATGACTTTCCCATGCTTTCCCAAGTCTTTCATGTCAGAGTATTAACGTTTGACCCCAGGTATAGAATAATATAATCCATGTCATAGTCCCATATCTGCATAGTCATTCTTGACCCATGCCCCATTTTAAATTTATTTTTGACATGGTTAACCATTATTTCAATTTGCGACTCGACTAGGGTTTCTTATATCAGTGCTTGTAGTTCTGTGATAGCATCTTTATCTTGGACTAGTGCTAAGCAACTTGAAAGAAATGAATTGAGCTTACTAACCTTTTTTGGAATTTTCCTCTGGAATAGTTGTTGGAAGCATTTAGGAATCTCCCTTACTTCTGCAGAGCTCAATGGTTGTTCAATATCTACAAAATATGGTCACAAATCCAAAAATAATTTCTTCTATTTTTTAACATCGAATGGCACCTACTTTTGCGCCATGGGTCGCACCTATGGCTGTTCTTGCAGTTTATCCTAATCAACTCTAGTTGCAGCACCTCCTCGTGTTATGACATCAACACTTGGATCTCTTGAATCAAAAGCAATCATTTGAACATTAGGGTTAGTATTTGGATTGGGATTCTCAGCAGGATTAATACTTGCGACAATCCAAGCTTTCCACTTCGCAATCAACTGCGAATACTGCTCCACGTTATGGTCCTACACATTGCAATATGAACATGACTTTATAGGCTCTTAGAAATCTATAGCATAATGGCCTGGCTATCCAAAGTTATAGCATGCAACCTAACCTCTTCCTCTGCCAAATCCTCCTCCTCCCGTTCCTCTAAAATTTCCACCCCCCTTGCCTAAGGGTGTGGTTGTTGCAATGGGTACTAATTATGCAGTGCGTACGGGTTCTGAGGAGCATACTGAGGCTGATACTGATTCTGATATTGGTTTTGTGGGAAAGCTGTAGGCTAGTAGTACACTTGTTCTTGCTCATCCTAAACCTTTCCATCATTCTTCATCAAGTAGGTGTCTACTATATTATCTTTTAGCAGTTGATATTCTCTACAATCATTCTCATCATGCCCTACTGATTTGTAAAATTTACAAAAAATGTTGGTTGGAATACTTACAATATTATGTAAATATAAATAGTCCTCATCTTGGTGTCCTCTATTTTGACATATTCAACACCAAGGTAGCCCGTTGGTACTCAATGGATTAGGTGCTCCTGATGAGATACATTTCATTTATGATGCACAATTTCCTTGGTGTGTCCATCCGTTCGACATCTTGTGCACCAAAATTCCTCACATGCTTCTTTACCCTTCTTGATGTCCTAAAGATGTACTCTCACATTATCCAACTGTGACTGAATCTACATCATACCTATGCCACCATCTCCGATCTACGAGGATTCCAGCTTCATTTCTAGTTCTAGTGCTTCCATCTACGACACAATATTCTGATGCATCAGAGGAGATCGAATGTGTGGTAATAGCACATAAATGAAGCACTCCTTATGCTACAAATAATACATCTAGAAACTAACCTTGGCCATCATAGTTTTAAACCACTGATCGAAATCCCATATGGATTCCCTCGGTAACTGCTTTATCTCCTTGATATCAGTGATGCACTGTGACTCAAATTTGGGTTTTTTGAACTCACAAAGAATCACGAGTCAGATCTCATCAAGTGTATTCTATGGGGTTCTTGCTAGTACTACATGGTAATTCATAAACTAGTCCAGCACATTAACCCATAGAGTCATGATCATCTAATCTTTTCTTAGGTCTGCACTATGAACTTGGAAAACCATCCAAACAGCTTCGCAAATGAACCAATCTTGCTTCGGATCCTCTGCTCCATTCCCATTGAATGTGGGTAGTATAATGTCTTCCCTTGCCATTGAGTTGGAGTTAGGGTTGTATAAATAATGATTTAATGAAGGTGGACTCCCTTGAGTGCTAGTTACAGTACTAGAACTATCAGTATGAACAGTTCTTCCAGGATATGAGGCTCTAGACCTTACCTTTGGAGATACTTCAGGCGTGATGTAGTTGCGACCTAATCTTGGTGTCTCCACAGATTCTTTAGATTCTTCTGCTCTGTTAGCACTATAATTGAACCAAAGGTTGCAAAGGCTCACTCCCAAGTAACAACAGAACCACTTTCGAAGAGAGAACTAGCTTTTTACTCTTCTAAGAGGGATATCTCGCCAGATATTAACAATGCCAGATATGTACAAATGAAAATATGAATTGTTTGTAATATTGGTTGAAACATAACATAGGACCATTGGACAATGGAGTCAAGATGAGAAATGGAGATAACAGAACTTATGTAGGTGATTTTAACACAAAGGAAAGATAGTTATTTGGTCACAGTTAAATTATAATTATCTGGTGGAAAGAGAAGAACAAGGACAAACCATCAACACAGAGCATTAAAGAATGAATTTTGTATTAACTTTAGAAGAAATATATAGTGGATATCTGAAACAATAGACGGAGCATAGCATGTATGAATTCCAAATTGTTATACACTTATTTCTGACATGAAAGAAAGCATAATGGGGGAGATAAACTAGAAAACGTTCACGTGAGAAAAAAAGTAATAGACTGTTACATTAAACAACACATGAATCCCTATGAAAACACCAACTATGGATTTGCAACTTTATTCGAAGGTTCTTGAAAGCATACACTCCAAAATTACATCGGTTCCAACACTTTCTCCCTCTACCGAGAGTACATTTATACTATCTTAGATCTGAGGCTAATCCCTGAAACAAGGCCTGAAAATTGTTTTTAGTCACAATCATACACTAAGAGTTTAGTGTGTGGTACTATTTCCATGATTTACAAATATAAATAGACATTACAGAGTAAGTGGGTGTGCTCGGCCTGGGTGACAGCCCAAAGTTTCTGTTGCTGCAACTATAGACCTCGAGGATGATGCCTTCTGGTTATTTTCTGGTGAGTCACCATTGACTGGGTTTTGGAATCTCTTGCCAGTTTGTCGAGTCAGTAGAGTGCCATTCTACCCCTTCCTTTGTGTCCCATCCATGCTCAAAGGCACCTCTCTATATGGACGCAAACTGGAAAGGAAATTTGTGTCCCCTCCTTGCTCAACCTCCTTCACAGCCTTTTCTTCTCCGGATAACACTATTAGATGGGGGGTCTGGAAGAAGGGATGCATTGCTTCTGGAAAAGAAAAACCTCTGCAGTGGTTTTGTTACCACCTATGTTGTACTTAGTGGTTTTTATCAAGTGAGCCTGGTAAACCAGACAGGGTTAACTTGTTCGGACTTAAAAAAGACCTTTGGAAGTACTACTGGGAAGTGCTTGTTGTATCATATCACATGTTCATACCCCATGGGGGAATTGTAATAAATTTTCTAGCATGATAGTGTCTGTAAAAGACTCGATCTCTTAGACTTCATTTGTCAATCCAATCAGCCCAGGGTGTTTTTTCCCTTGGTTATTATTGGTTGTTGAATAAACGACTGATAATTTTTTAGTTTTTCACTCCATACCTCCAAAGTTTGGGTGGTCAGCTTGGCATTTGTGCCTATTGAGGTTATTAGAGTCTATGTGTCAATGTGTAAGCATGCTAGACATCTTTTTTGAGTCATATGAACATGTCTAAGTCCCCCTAGGTGTTTTTCAATTTTTCAATTTTTCAGTTTTTTCAGGGTTTTTTTTATTAAATTTTAATTTTTCCAAAACTTAGGCTATTTTTTAATAGTTTAATTGGAAAAATTGAGTCTGTAATAAAAGTGGGCCAAATAATCAGTTTCAGTCATGTAGGTGCTCATTTTGAAGCTAAGAGCACCATGTAAACCCATGGACCCACTTTTTCTTAAGTTTTGTGTGATCTTCCATCACTCAGGCCAGAAAGCCCCAAAAATCAATTATTGATTATTTTAATTAATAAATTGATGAATAATGGAGAAAATCTAGAATCAAATAAATCAATGGATTCTCAACCGATTTGACTGAAATCAATCAGATATGGAGCAGATTGACTGGATCTGACAAATCCTTAACTATAGGAGGGGATCAAATCAGATCCAGAGTTGATCTACAGTGGTCTTTATGGGGAATTTCACCCTCCCTCTCTCCTCAACACGTTTTTTGGCTCAACTGAATGATTTTTTAGTGGATTCTTCAGTGTTTGGGCCGATGTGTCAGTGTATGGGTTGATGTGTCAGCCAGATAAGGCCCCCGGTTGACAAGTAGTCTCAGTTCAGCCTCAGTTCTGCATTGATGAACTATCCATCAGAGGATTTCACTTGATTCCATGAGGAATTGTGCCCCCCCTGGGCTAGATGGCCTGCAAATTGTATAAATCAAGGCACAGCCTCCTCTTCCAAGCTAGTTAGAACTGGGATTGAGGTGCTGCTGCTATTGTAGTGTTATAATTCTCATTTGAAATAAAGAAAAGCTTTGGAGGCAATACAGTATGGTGCCATTACATGTGTGGATTATTATTGCCATTGTTTTACTGAGGTAACCTGTATCTGTGGTCATTTTTTGCTATTTTCTTGTAGATCTGTGGTTAAGATTGGTAATTAGCTTATTACAATCTTGATAGGAAAGGTGTTGCTCAATAAGTTTATTGGTTGTCACTCTCCTTTGATGCATGTTTAGAGTTCTAGATTTAGCATGTCCTATAAGCTTAAATGCATGTTATCTTGAATCTCTTTATATGTACTAATCGGATCTCACAAGTTTCTTGGCAAGATCTTTGATTTCAGCTGAGTTGCAGGTTCACACTTTGGAGAGGATGCTGATCAAG